>VDFB02168118.1:202083310-202153327 GCA_007258455.2 Sequoia sempervirens | reverse complement strand
TCTCAAATCCCCAAGTTCTACAACACATGCAAGTTACAGAAAGCTACAGAATAACCCTTTCGCAATATGTGAGCTTGTCCCCAAAAAGTTACCCAAAAATTAGAAACTTGCCCATAAATAGAGCTCCTCTTTAGTTTGGAGCCAAAACAACATTCAAATTTGAGTTTAGGCGGTTTGGCACTGAAAAATTACAACTTGAAGTTCAAATTTTAAAAGAACATTTGCAATTGTATCTTTTAGAAAGTGCGCCAACTTCCTGGGGCCATAACTTTTGATCCAGGACTCCAATTCGTGAACCGTTTGAACTGTTGGAAAGATCTCGAAGTCAATAACATGCTCAAAATACACTATGCCAATTTTGGCAAGTTTTAGGGCTGTTATGGAAGCTCTAAGTGCCTCAAATCTAACTCGAAAGATTTTTAGGTGCAAATCTGGGAAACTAAAACTGCAATATCTTTCAACTCAGGAATAGAAAATAAAAACCGTAAATTGGGAATTTCATTATGACAAAAAGGGTATCCAAAAATGTAAAAACATCTAAAAATTGGGAAACTTGAAATTTAACTATTTTTGGGTGATGCAAGATTGCCCTTACACCACTGGATGCTCCTGCATCATGAATCCTCTTCTACGTCTATCTAGAGCCACCAAGCTTGAAATGATGGTTGCGATGATCAATCTAAAGGTCGACTCATGACCTCTGTATGACTCCAAGTCAAGATTTGTGATGTAACCAATGCAATTTGATCCATCTCCATGACCTCAAGGTAGGTATCGAATCTAGCATTCGTGTCATAAATCACATGGTCTCTGTGAATCAGCAAACACAGTATATTCCAAACATCCTCTAAAGTAACCATCACCTCACCTGTCGAAAGGTGGAAGGCAAGGTCTCGTTGTGCCATCTCTCACATAGAGCAATCATCATTTCTAGGTGTGTCTGAATCACAGGTGCATATGTGATATACCAGAGGCCAATCTCTACTAGGTTCTCCTAGCACAACTATGATAGATCACCTAATCTCTCAAAAACAGTCATTTTGTGCTCACACAAACTCAATGGTGGAAAGATCTCCTACATTTATGAAGTGCACAACGTCAAGAAATTATCAAAATTTGACTTAATTTGAAATTTCTGACTCAGAAATCACAATAGCATCACTATTTTCAATAGGGTTGCTATATTCAAATTTCAAATAGCAATGCCTGATGCATTTAAAATTGCAAATCAAAAAATGTGTTGCCAAATAAGCTGGCATCATGATTTAACTTCTAGCAAACCCTAACCCTAATTTCTAAATCAACAAGTGCATTGCCAAATAAGTATGCATCACCATTTAAAATTAAAAACCCTTATTTTAAATCATGAATAGCATTGCTCTATAAATATGCATCACTATAATTCATTTGGGGGTCACCAATTTTAGTTTGAGCATCACTATATAGTGATGTCGCCAAAGTTTAAACTTCAAATCGTCATAAATGCATAAAAAATTCAAAATTCAAATAAGGTTTTGAATCACATACTGGTGGTCCTATGCCTAGAAGCCACTGGAACTCTCGAACTTGATCAAAGATGTTTCTAGGAATTTCTAGGTGTGTGATTTCATCAGAGGGTCAAAGCTCAAATTGCAAGAATTCCCTAAGGTGTGAATGCACAAATGAACTGAAAATGACCCTTCTTTGCCTATTTAAGCTAGAAAATTAGGGTTTTTTGCCCTAATTTAACCGTGAAGATAGGGTTTATTATCATTTTCACCAATTTTTCCAATTTGAACCTAATTTTACATCATTTTTTGCATTTTTGGCATTATTCTTGCATCCCAGAGCCTTTTTGGACCCTTGAGGTAGCTTTTAACCTTTATCGAGAAATCAACCCAAAATTCAAAATTTTCACTTGATTTCTTGAGGGGGTAGAGAGTTAGCTTTATTCTTCTATTGGGGCATCTAAAAAATAAATAAAAATGATTTAAGCAGCAATTTTAATTTGAAAAACATTATTCTTTGAACCAAAGTAGCAGGTACCTCACTTCAAAGAGGGGCAAAATGTAGACATTAAAAAATGTCCTAATGGATATCATACACTTAAAAGAAATTTACTAACATCATTTCCTCTTTAACCCATCCTCTTCACTTAATTGATTTAATTGTCCTAGCTAATTAATTAATTGTATCATTTTCATCTATTGGTCTAATTAATTTAATCAGGTTAATTGATCTCTTTTTGCACTAACATTTCATCTCATTAAATTGAATAAATCAAAATATTTAATTTAATTCCCTAAGTTATCTTATTTAATTAAATAACCCTAAGTTATTTAATTAAATATCATTTCATCTCTCTCCCATTTATTAAATCATTTAATTTAATAAATATCACTTTAATTCCTCAAAATCCCCTAATTACATAATTAAATCTTGTTTAATTAGCAATTAAACTAACTTTCCCCTAAGCAAAGGGAATATTCCCATGGAATATTCCTTATCCCCTTTTTTGCACAATTAAAACTTTGTTTTGATTTGTAAATTACCTTTTGTCCTCACCCAAAGGAATGTTTTATGGGATATTCTCTCTTCTTGAATCATCTCACTTGGCTTCTTGAACAAGATAAACCTTCAACCTTTTGATCAAGTTACTTTTGACCTGTGTGAGAAGGTCAAAAGTGTGTTTTTTTGAGGCAAGTGTGAGCCCTCGATTAAATCTCATCATGCATTATCATTCATTGATGAGAATCCATGATCCATGCCTCTCATCTCCTTCATCTTGGATAATTGATTAAACTTTATGATCTCAACCCTTCATTCCTCATTTGCTTTCCTATAAATAGGTCACTATTTGGAGACAAATGGATCCATATTTCAATTGAAAAGTCATGTTGTGGAATTCACTTGCATCCATACTTTCAATTTACTCACTTTTTAGCTTATCTTAGTTACTTTTAATTGCATCATAGCTTAGAGCATCCATTAATGGCTTCTATGTATCCATCTTAGATTGTATATGGATTAGGGTTTTCATCTTTTAGCATAGTTTTTTTCTTAGATTCGCTTAGCAATAGCATAAGTAGTTCATTCTTAGCATAAAATCATGGTAACTTAGCTTGCATCATGTTCATTCTTAGCATGAACTAGGTTTTCATACATCAATCATAATGGTTTCATCGATTCTCTTCCATAGAATCTACTAAAAAAAGCTCACTAATCATAGGATTGGGAAAGGATCATCATTTCACATCAACATGACACCAATTCCAAAATAGGATAAGTTTCAAATAGGCGAGATTAGGAATTTAACTATTTTTGTGTAGTTTGTAGTTTTCATTTTCAATTAAATGCTTAGTTTAGATTTCTAATTTGAATGATCTTGTTTGTAGATGTAGGTATGTTTGGTGAAGTTATGCTTCGATTCATCACAAGTCAAGCATAATCTAGCCTCGGGCGGGGGCCCTAGCTCGGTTGGCTAAGTAATTCCGTTGCGGCTCTGCTGGTCACGAGTTCTAGTCTCCCCCGTCCCGTGGTACCGGAGGGCGTGTCGCGCCAGCGCTGCCAGTCACGTTAAAAAGTTTACCAGGCGCACTGCAGTTTATAGGGGGTCGTGCTACCCAATTCCTTCATTCTAAAAAAAAAAAAATCATAATCGAGCCTCTCTGACATTCCCTCATCTCACAAGTTCACCTTGGATTTTGATGAAACTTGGAATGAAGATGTTTTAGACTAAATTAAGAAATCGACTTCCCTCAAAATTTTGAAGTTTGTGACTTTCTCAAACACCAAATATAGCCCAGTCATAGTTAGAAACACATTAAATAGTATATTAGAACCCATCCTAAAAGCATGGAACTAAGCAGGTGCACTACAATATGTACCAAGAAACTTTCTACCATATAGATTTGCAAGATGACCTCTGAGTTACAAAATTTTAATCGAAAAAGATGGGCTCTAGGGTAGATTTAGTAGGAAGCAAACCTAACATCTGTCAGTAAATTGAAAGGGCATAAGCACTTCAAATTTGCAAAATTTTAATGTGCTATTAGTGGCTCATATTTGGGGACACATTCTCCTTGTGGGAATGGCGAGATTCTAGATCTTTGGGGATTAGAACAAGTGCCAAATCCATTGGACGTCTTTGTAACTTCTCTTGTATGATGCATTGTAACTCATTTTCAAAATTCACTTGGTGGCCCCAGGCCCTCAAAAATGAAGTGCCAATCCTTACCTCTACTAAACACTTTGTTCTTTGTTGTCTACACTAGGCCAAGATTGAAAACACTACCACTATATACCTGAAAACATAATCACCATTGGCAAGCTTAACCACGTCACTATGCTTCCCAATGTCACCATTAACTTTGTCAGTCTAAAATTTGAAAACACACACTAACTAAGGTATACCAACATCTAACATGCACATATCACACCAATTATATAGATCAAACTTACAATTGGTATAATACATAATATCAACAAGATCACTATCATTATCATTCATAATTACTTTCTTATAAAATTGAACTGGAAAGTAAAAAAGTTCATAGTGTGCTTGAAAAGAGTCATGATAATTTTTCTCATGATTTATATACACATCAAATCTAAAACCCTCATCCTCTTGTGTAATAAACAAAGAATGTTCACATTCAAGCATCTTATTCAAGTGAATTGCATCATAGGAAAATTTATCTCCATCCAAACAACATAACTTAGTCACATTATTATATGACCTAATGATCTAAAACTAAGATTTATTAGTATTCGTAATATCATTTCCCATAATCAGATCATGACCTTCACAAAAAGCATCAACATCCCATGCATAAACAAAGCTTTCCATCTCAAGTTTAGAAACAAGGTCATGTGCGTTCTTCAAACCATCACACAATCCTATGTGAAATTTTTCAAATAAAGGTTCAAATAATTAATATTTGTCTTTGCAACAAATCCCTTGCAGTGACTATTCAAAACACATTCACTATTGTAATGAGTAACATAGTGGATACTACCCTTCACAATGCTGATAGGAGCATTTGAATCATTTTGAATGATAAAATTTTTAGAACTAAGAAGGTCAGAAAATAAACATTCATTTGTGTTCACATTTAGGTTTAATCATCATGGTTTTGCATATACAACAATCAAATAATCATGGTTTTTTGTATACATTCAGGTTTAATCAATTCCCACCTGCACTGCAACCAAATAATCTTGGTTCAAACTCCAAATTTGGGTTTTCAAAAACCCTCCATAGCAACCAAACTATCATGGTTCTACATACATAGCTAGGTTTACTCAACCCCCTCTACAATGAGCAAACAATCTTGGTACATCATATATAGCTGGTGTTAACATTCCACCACCACCATCATCATTCACTCAAAATATTGCATACACCTCACAATTTCACCAACATATTGCACCCATGAATCAACATCAAAATATGCATGGATTAAATCCAAAACACAACACAAATCCATTCACAAACCCCTCACAAGTTTCCCCACAACACATCCAACCCACTTTAGTTCTTGATGTAGAGGCATTAGGAGCTTCATAAGCACACTTTTTGTTATTATTGAGTTTAGGTTGTTTTGTGTGTTTTGAAGTTTTCTAAGGTCAATTATGACCATGTGTGATCATATTAATCCATTTTTGGTGTGTTATAGGTGCACTGGTTTTAAAATGTAAAAAGTTGCTAAAAGTTGTCATGAAACTTTAGCAAGGTGGAAAAAATCAAGAAAATGGTTACATGCAAGAAAAAAATAGTTACAAACCATTGGGATTGGTTTTAAATTCATAAAGACACCCTCAAAAGTTTATTAGAGTGTTGGAGAATTGATATTGTAGTTTTAAGTTATTGAAAGCAAGCTTTTTTAGAGGTTTTATCAATGTTTTAGTTTGTTCTTCTTTCTTGTATGACCTATATGACCCATTTAATGATCCTAAACTAGTTGGAATGTATGGGCATGTGAATTCTCTTTCTTTTGGTTTTTTTGGAATTGAATTTCATTGAATTTTTTGTAAGATATGGCCATTTTGGTCAAGGTTTCCCTATTCTAACAATGTTTTCCAAAATTTGTAGTGTGAAAATGTGCTAGTATGGCCATGTATGGTAATATAGACACGTAAAATGTACATGCACTTGATCCTGATTTTACTAACACCAGTTCATCCTAATTCATCTCTCTACCAATCATTTAATTAAATTCATCACATTTCATCTCTTAATTAAATAAATCATTTTTTATCTGGTTAAGTCATCATCTCCTATTAATTAAATAAATCACTTTGTTTAATTAATCCTATAGTCCCTCTTTTAATTAAATAATTCATTTTATTTAATTAATCTCTAAAGTCATCTCATTTAAATTAAATAAATTAATCTTTATTTGATTTAAAGCTAACACCGTCCTCTTTAATTAAATAAATCAAATATTATTTAATTAAGTCTAAAATCATTATTCCTCTCATTTTGATTTATCTAAATCCAAAAATCTAAATCAAATGTTCAAATCACCTAATCCTCTCTTAAATTAATCAAATCCTAATTAATCTAATCTAATTCATGTCACATCCTCTAGCTTTTCCCACTTGCACAATAAATCAATTTATTTGATTTATTATTTCATCTAATTTCATTCAAAAAGGGCATCAAGATGGAATATTCTTCAAATTTGAATTTTCCCTCCCACATGTTGTGTCCTCTTATATGGCATTAACTCCTCTTACATTGTCTCTTACATGTCTCCCACTTGGCATTTAAGACTTGTTTTCTCCCTCCAACAAGCCATATTTTGAATTTGAATCTCCCCCCTCTTTGCACATTCTTCAAAATATGCTCATTCCTCAACTATTCACATGTTGACAAGTGGCATCTTGCCATTGGTTGATTCTTAGTCTCACATTGCTTCATTTTGGGAATTTCTCCATCTTATCATTCTATAAATAAGAGGCTTCATTCTTCATTCTATCATCCACAAATTTGAGCAAAGTTATTATACTCAATTCCATACTCAAGCATAGCAATTCTCATCCATTTCATCAAGCCATAGCTAGTTTATGCAGGTTTTTCATCATGGAGCACACTTGAATCTTCAACAAAGTGGATCACCATCACCATACATCATCAAAGCATGGAAAGGAGTTGGGAAAGGGCCAATTTCCACATCAAATTGTCACCAATTCCCCCATGGGATCAAGATTTTGCTTGATTAATTAGGATTCAATCCCTCTTTTATTATTTTCTTATTGTGTTCTTCATCTCTTTTCCTAATTTAAGCTTTGTAAATGGATTTCATGGGGAACTTAGATTCTAACTTTCATTTCAATATTCTAATGTGTTTGTTTGTTGTGTTTTACAGGTATTAGGATCTTGGTTCATACATTTGGCGCTAGAAGGAGGGCTTGAATCATAAATCTAACACGTTTTTTTGATAAATTTCATCATTTTTCAACAGTTATGTTCATTATTCTTTGTTACAAAGCATCCACAAGATCTTCCAGTGCATACGCACTCTGTTACAACACATCTAGACCCCATTTTGGCACTTTGAGCACAGTTTTAGCGCTTATGAGCACTGTTTTAGTGCTTCTGAGAAGTGTTTTAGTGCTTCTGAGCACATTTTGGCACTTTGGGCACTGTTTTAGTGATTCTAAGGACTATTTTAGTGCTTATGAAGAATGTTTTAGCACATCTGATCACTGTTTTGGCACTTTGAGCACTATTTTAGTGCTTCCAAGGGCTATTTTAGAACTTCTAAGGACTATTTTAGCACATATGAGCACTGTTTTAGTGCTTTTAGAGTCAATTTTAAAATGACCATATCTTGGTCGTACAAAGGTCTTTTTTGATGCTTTTTTTTTTAAATAGGGTAGAATTTCATAAAATGAGCTAAAATTTTCAAATTTACATCTAAAGTCAAATCACATTATAACTTGGTCTAATTTTTAGGGTTTTTATGCTTAATGATTCATCTAACCCCTATATCCTTTTGTTTCTTGATCTCATCTAACATTTTGAGCACTTTTGCAAGTTAGGAAATCAAAAAGGAGAGGGGGAAACCAAAGCAAAGCCTCTTATGAAATCATTTATATATAGTATCAAGTGTCTTTAGACACTCTTAGAAGCAATTATAATTCCAAGTTTAAGGATTTTATCTCTTCAAGCTTGTAGGACTCAATAGATTTCAATTTGGGCTCTAAAAAGAACAAGACAAAGGGATTAAAAAGAACCTTAGGAAAATTTACTAGATTTTGTTTAAGGATAACAATTTAATAATCAAATCTCACACTTCCTTTGGTGCACTAAAAAGAATTCACTTTTTCTTTGTGGACTTAAATGAACAAGTGTTCTTATTGTTTTGCAATTACTTACACAAAGTAATATCATCAAAAGATATATGCACTTCTCTCACGCCTTATAGTGATCTTGAGAATGAAAAGGCTTTTGGTGACATTAGGTTGCATAAGTAATTTCCCATACACTTCAATTTGAGTTTAAAATTGAACAACAAACTTTGTGAGTGTGAGTGTAACCTATTGCACGTGTTTTCCCTTTGTTTCTAAACAAATGTTGATCAAACTATGAATATGTTTGCTTGCTATTGTTTATCTTAGAGGGCCTACCTTGTGGGAAAAAGTACTCACCCAAGGGAATGACCCAAACGGTAACACTCTAAACCCAAGAGTATTTCTAGCCAAGATATAAAAGTGGGTACTAGAGCAAAGGATAGTATCACGCAGTTGGCTCTGACGAGAAGGGAAGCAATGGTCTCTCACCATGTTGGGTCAACTCCTATGAATGGAAATTATGAATTAAAACCCTTGTTGTAGAAAGGTCAAAATCCCTATCTATTTGTTGGTGCAAGAACAATCATTCTAAAGCCACCCACACTTTTATGATTTTTAGTAGAAATGGAAAGCATGTCATGGGATTTTCAAGGGTACTGATGCTTGGCTACCCTGAGAAGTGAGTTCCTTGGAGGGGATCTAGTGGGGTCAAGCATCTAACCATTCGCTAAAAATAAATGTAGTTGGAATTGTCTAAGTGGGGACTCAACAAATATAGTCTTTCATATCCATAAGATTGTGCTTGTTCTTGGTTACAAAACACTTTGCTTGTTCAAAAACATTTGGAAAACAAACATTTAACATAAGCATCAAATCTCAAACCCTTTAGAAGAAGCAAATATCCTTGAATGAATTTGCATACCCTTGCTTTCCCTTGGGATTCATATCCTTAGAGGTTTCTAGGCATTTGAATTTTATCTCAATTTTCTCTCACTAAAGTGGACATTAGGGAACTATCACCTTGATTCTCTTGATTTCCACATAATGGACCTTGTGGTATGAAAACACATTGATACATAGACATTCAGTTTAAAACATAATCAAGAGAGTGTTTGTGGTAAAAGCAACTCATCAATCAAGATGACATAAATTGAACCCCACACATGCCCTTGTTTATATTTTTTCTTATGGTCTTTCGAGCAAACATTGATCTTTTTGTTTGAAGTACTCTTAGGAAAAATCATGTTCTTCAAAACCTTGGTATTGTAAACAAGTCCCTCTTAGGTTCATTTAGGATCAAAACAACCAATCATTTCATCAATCTCAAACATCAATTGAATCTCATCTCACAAAAAACTTTTGAACCATTGGAAAAATCATTCATACTAGAATTTTGGAAAACTCCTCTTGAAATCAAAACAAAATGATCTTGTTTGACTAGGTGTGTGTAGATGAATCCTTCTTCATACACTTAGTTAAATTGTCACCTTGTGGACAAATTCATTCCAAGAAAAAATATAACCTCTTGGAGTTTATTAGTTCATTATCAAATCCAAATCCAAAAAATCCAAATCAAGTTAAAATCAAAATCCAAATCAAATCCAATCCAAATTGAAGAATCCAAAGAGTCCTAAAGTCTAGTATTCCTCCAAGGTTCCTAAAAGTTCAACACCCATATCACTCACCCTTTCATCCTTCATCTCATCATTGGTCCTAAACACCTTAGAGGTCCACTTTTTCAAAAAGGTCAAAACACAAGAAGAACATGGAATATAAAACTGATCCATACATCATGAGTGGTCTAAACCAATCAAACTATCAAAGCCTTATGATACCAATTGATTTTCAAAACTCACATTTATGCAATCCATACATGGCATCATTATCTCCTACAAACCTCAATGGTACAAATGTGAGTATTCCCAATTCAAAGTTTGGAACACCTTTCCCGATGGTAGATTTAAATCCAAGTCAAAACCTACAAATCTATCAACCAAACACCCAATGCATGAGTCTTCCACAAATGAACAACATTATCCCACCAAATCCATACATGCCAAATGTGAATATACCAAGTATGAATGTTTCAAATACACACTTGGAAAACTTTTGGATAAATATGTTCGCAAATCATACAAATTTTGTTCAAAGTCGAAACAATATATTAATGAATCCGTGTATTGATCCAAGTCAAGGTAACACCATGCAAAATAAAAGTTACCAAAACCACAACATTGTTCAATTCCAACCTATCATGCCAAAGCTAAGCATCACCCCAAGTCAGAACATTGTCCAAAATCAAATTGTCCATGATCCCATGCAAACACCACAAGTGTACATTCCAAATCCATTTGAACAAAATCCAAATCAACTATATCAAGGGAGTCAAAGTCAAAATCAAGATCAAAATTCGCTAGATGAACTTGCTTCACTTGCCAAACTAATTGACTTATTGAGCCAAGATACATCTTCACTCCAAAATCAATATGATCTTCCTTTGGTTGAACCATGTCATCAAAGTGTTTAGGTGTGTCAATAACCACATCAAGAACAATATCTCCAATGTCAAGAAGTTAGATATCAAGATCGACCACATCAACAAATCCAACCCCCACATCTCAAAGATCAATCACCACATCTCCAAAATCAATCACAAGGTCAATTTAAAGTACAAAACTCACAAGGTAACAAATGAAAGTACACATGACTTGGGAAACCAATCGAATCAGTCCTACAACAATTGGTACAAGAAAATATCATCAAGCTCCTTGTCTATGGGAACTATCAAGAACCCCTAGTTAAACCACTAGGGTATAATGAAGAGCACCATTGTGATTTTCATAAAACAAAGGGACACACAACATCAAGTTGTATTTGACTCAAAAATCTCATCCAAGACCTCATTGATAAAAAGATAATCACTATTGGGGGTAACAATGAAGATTCAACGACTGGTGATAGCATTGAAAATCTCCCCACCACACTTATGGAAAACAATGATCAATATCTATCCATCAAAGAGCACATTGAGGATGTTTCTACCCCATCCGATGATCAAATCACCATACATCAAGAGCCACTGTTTAGTGATCTATTTCAAGGAGTGTTAGAATTATTTGATCCTCTTGACATAATTTGTGACCCATCAACCAATGATCATGTTGAAAATGTCTCTACATCACCTAATGAGTTAGAGAACATATCTCAAAAATTTATTCCAAAGCATGATCAACATATTTCACCAAGGTCTAAGAATGGTCCTTTCCAAGACATATTTCAACACCCTTTGACCTCATGGTTATAGATACTGAAGGGATCCTCAACTCAACATTTGATCCAAGCCCACTCAAAGATTAAGAGGATATTGAGCCATTCCCCATGCCTAATGAAGACATCCAAGAACCCTTTGTAAGCAATCCATCCTTTGAAACTGACCCATGTCAAGAACTTGATCCAAAGCATGTCGAAAGCAATTTTGAAATAATTCAAGATCAAAAATATGTATCTCCAAGCTAATACAATGGTCTAATGGATACTCTTTTATCTATACAAGATGATCATATCCATATAGCACATACTCCTCCATCTACCCGTGAGATGCTTTCTATGGATGGACACATAGATGATCTTCATTTAGAATAGGATTCCTTTACTCTTGATATTATTACACAAAAAAAGTAGGTTATTGATTCCAACAGTCAAACTGAATTATCAATAGTAGGATTAGATATATCCCAAATTTAGAATGAGGACATCATTTATGAAGATATCCAACATTATCCACTCAAGAAAACAAGTTAGATAGAACAATACATTCTAGAGTTAGTAGAGAAGCAAATGGAAACATCATCTATAGTGGCCATTTATCAAAGAGTGCTTACTAAACAAGACATCTCAAAACAAGTAGAATCAAGGAACAAAGGTGCTACTGCCACCATAATAGGGGCAACTGTCTTAATAAAATTTCAACATAGGGAGCACGAAGAATCCTTATAATGAAACCAATGTTGATACTACAACCAGCCACATCATGAATCTTCATCCACCCATCGCCCCATCCATGAATTGGGACCAACGTCAAAAGAAATATTTGAATCAAAGCAGAAGGAACGTTATCAAGAAGAAGCAGAGAAGCATAATGGAAAAATCAAATACAAGTGGATACCAAAGAATACAAAGAAAGATTATCCCTATCAAACTCCATTAGTCAAAGACACTATGGGGCTAAATAAAAAAGAGAAAAGTATCCATCAAAGATGTCCACAAAGGAAAAAGTAGGCTTCCCAAGTGTCATACAAAGTATATCAAGTAGTTGTTCCTAATTCCACACACACTTTCGTATCCACCCATCATTGCTCATCTTCCCAAGTTTGGAGAGTCAAAGGTTCCAAACTATCAACCAATCCACCTTTTATCCCTAAACACACTCCATCCATGCCTCCACACATGATATTAAATTCTCACATTGACCATGTATTGGTAGTGACCCTTCATCATAAGGATTCAGAAGGCACTCTATCGCGATGTGCGCACAAAGACAAAGTTAATTCTGGTATCAACAAAGTAGATCAAGAATCTCAAAAGTTGTATTCAAGTGCATGTATCTTGGCAAAGCAACTTCTTCAAGTAGGATATCGATAGCACATTATGACAGGGGCATCCACATCGACACCACCAGGTGGTTTAGCTTGAGTTTAAAGTCTTTCAAATAATCAAAAAAATATAAATCCAAAAAAATTATAAAAGGGATTAAAAACAATAAAGAGAAAAATTGTCCTCTAGTGAAAACCACTACGGTGGTGCTTTGGATAGGTACCATGATGAAAACCTGGCAAACAAGTGTCATGTGTAGAATTGAGCATCTATGTGTGCTAGTTCAGGTAGAAGCATCTCATCTCATCCATAATAAATCCAACATTCCATCCATCCTATCCATAATAAATCCATTCAGCCAGGAACCATTTATCGAATTTGTTTTCATCCATCTCCATCCAAAGTCCAAGTTAACTTGATCTTGAAAAAGTTTGGTGCACACTTTACACTTTCTTATGGTGGACATCTCAATGTGAGTCATTTTCATTGATCCTATCCTATGCAACACTATCTAAGCCATGAAGCATTATCCAAATGAGCATCATCTATTCAAACACCTTATCTTATCGCAAGATAATCCATATCCATCTATCCATACACACCTATCCAAGAATCCACCCATGGCACCATACACCGCTAGACATTGGGGGAAGATATTTACATCTTGCTTTAGGAATAAATCTTGACATATATCCTCCAACTTATGTAGTGATCTAAACATTGGCAAACGTGAAATCAAATTGGTCAAAGCATTTGTGAGCAAAGATCCAAATCACTAGCCCATGGCATATTTTGACAAGAGGATGTTCCTTATCAAGTTTTATCTTCAATCAAACATCAATCCAAACAATCAATATCAGTTGCATCTAAAGTGTGCTTCAACGTCACATCAAATCATTCAAAAAAAAATTGTTCCAAATCAAGCTTCAAAATATTGATCAATCAAATCCAATCAATCCCTCATCATCTTGGCATATCCATCATAATCCTCGTGTTGCTTAACACTATCCTTTCATTGTTGTGCATCCTCAACAATGTTATCATCATCAATCTATCAATCTAATCAATCAACCCTAGCTTGGTTTTCAACAAAATTCCAACACATAGCACTGATATCATCACACATATCAATATCCAAATCATCAAAATAATGCAAAAATCCAAAAAACATCCAAAATCATATCAGAATACAAAAACACTCAAAAAGTAAAAAATAAATAAAAAACATGGTATCTAAACTATGTCGTCTCTGAGCTTAAACATAGGAAAGGCTAATCTTTGATCAGTCCCCAAGACACAAAAACAAAAAAACATTCGAAAAAGACACAAAATCCAAAAACATTCATAAAAATCTCATCAAAATCCAAAAACATTCAAATAACCCAAAAATACCAAAAACAACCTCAAAACATTTCAAAAAGATCAAAAACATCCAAATATTTGAAAAATCCATCCATCTTGTTTTGCAATCACCTGTAATAATCAATCATCCATAATAAAATAATCGTCACCTTTATCCTTTGGCAATACAAATAGAAACAACCACAACAATTAGCAAAAGAAAGCTTCAAACATAAAATCAAAAGCAACTTTTAAATGCAAAATCAAAATCCTGATCATTTTCGAACATGTAAGTCAACATTATATCAAAAGCCTATCAAAACAACTTATCAACCCATCATCATCCTATACAATGCATGTCCTAAGATATATCGTTCCAACAAAGGGCATCATTTTGGATATCACTTTGGATACTTATCCTAAATAAAACACATCCCCTTGGATAGCGGTATGAAGAACATTGAATTGTTTGTGTACTTGATCTTTTCTTTTTGATTTATCTTATTGCGCTCACTCCAATGACCTCTCAATGATGTATAATCAAAATGATTTAGAGATAAAGGAATGGGGAATCGATCATTATCTTTTGTCTGTTGTGCTTGTTGGATGTTCTTGTAATATAGCTTGGTGAATACTTGCTTTGTTAGGAACATCCTAGCAAGGTTTTCGTATGTCAGGTGTGAACAAGAACACTCCTATCTATTTGTTGAGTCAAAGTCCATCGCACTAGGTACAACATCATCCTAGTTCTTCATACCTTGATGCATCGTATCTATGTGTGTTATCAAACATAAGGTAATTGGCCCTTTTAAAATCCCAACTCCTCAGTAAGAAAATCATCATCATCATCATTATCATCATCTCTAATAAAGTTGGCTTGTTGGTGTATCTTTTCATCATCTTATTTTATTCTTACTTCCCTTCATGCTAACACAGTACCATGACAATTAATCATAAATCATCGCTAATGCATCCATCCTGCATCCACAAACCATCTGCATATCATATCATATCATATAAGAAACATTGATCATCTTTCATACATTGCATTTCATCATTGCATAATATAGTGGTTATTCTAAAAATCTCATAAACCATACATTTATCATTCATTTGTGTAATCATGAAAGCATGATCATATCATACCATGTGCATCCATATCATCCATTACATATAAACATCATAATCATCTCATTTATATCATCAATAATGTAATTGTCATGGTACAAATCAGGATCAAGTATGTGTAATATATCAAAATAGGCATAAGGCTACCCATGGCCGATGACTGTCTACATCATCAAATTTGTCCATCAAATATTCGCATTGAACTAATTTTGAACCTCTTTGTCAAGAGATCAACCCTCAAATAAAACCTCTTCAACTAATCTCTTGAGGGGGCAATATACCAGTGTAATTCTTCATTCATTGGGGTAGTAGTGGGGCATCTGAAAAAATCAAAGAATTTTTGAATTTTGATCAAGATAGTTTATTCTTTGAACCAACACAACAAGTACATTACTTCAAAGAGGGAAAAAATGTAGACACATAAAATGTACATGCACCTAATATTGATTTTACTAACACCAGTTCATTCTAATTCATCTCTCTACTAATCATTTAATTAAATTCATCACATTTCATCTCTTAATTAAATAAATCATTTTTTATCTGATTAAGTCATCATCTCCTATTAATTAAATATATCAAATCTTATTTAATTAAGTCTAAAATCATCATTCCTCTCATTTTCATTTATCTAAATCAAATGTTCAAATCACCTAGTCCTTTCTTAAATTAATCAAATCATAATTAATCTAATCTAATTCATGTCACATCCTCTAGCTTTTCTCACTTGTACAATAAATCAATTTATTTGATTTATTATTTCATTTAATTTCATTCAAAAAGGGCATCAAGATGGAATATTCTTCAAATTTGAATTTTCCCTCCCACATGTCTTATCCTCTTACATGGCATTAACTCCTCTTACATTGTCTCTTACATGTCTCCCACTTGGCATTTAAGACTTGTCTTCTCCCTCCAACAAGCCATATTTTGAATTTGAATCTCCCCCCTCTTTGCACATTCTTAAAAATGTGTTCATTCCTCAACCATTCACATGTTAACAAGTGGCATCTTGCCATTGGTTGATTCTTAGTCCCGCATTGCTTCATTTTGGGAATTTCTCCATCCTATCATTCTATAAAGAAGAGGCTTCATTCCTCATTCTATCATCCACAAATTTGAGCAAATTTATTATACTCAAATCAATACTCAAGCATAGCAATTCTCATCCATTTCATCAAGCCATAGCTAGGTTATGTAGGTTTTTCATCATGGAGAACCCTTGAATCTTCAACAAAGTTGATCACCATCACCATTCATCATCAAAGCATGCAAAGGAGTTGGCAAAGGGCCAATTTCCACATCAAATTGTCACCAATTCCCCCATGGGATCAAGAGTTTGCTTATTTAATTAGGATTCAATCCCTCTTTTACTATTTTCTTATTGTGTTCTTTATCTCTTTTCCTAATTTAAGCTTTGTAAATGGATTTCATGGGGAACTTAGATTCTAACTTGCATTTCAATCTTCTAATGTGTTTGTTTGTTGTGTTTTGCAGGTATTAGGATCTTGGTTCATACAGGTACAATATAGGCCTGAAACCAATTCTAAAAGTTTAAGGAATGAGTATAGTTTCATATGCTTTTGGTTTGAGAAAATTTGATTAATTTTTGAATGATTTATGCCATTTTTGGTGAGAGTATGTTTGTGGCAGGCTTAGGGTTTCCAGTTTTGGGGAAAACACCATAACTTTATTTTCCACTATTGGATCTTTATGAAAATTTGAGAAAAAGTCTGTAATTAGATTATCTTCAATCCCACTGAAGAAATTGGCTTCATTATTTATTTTGTGAAAGTTATTAATGCGTGTTCCTTCCATTTCATAGTGAGGCAGTATGTGGGTTTAGTTGTGTACAGTTCTAAGGAAGTACGACCATGTATACTTTCTTAGAACCTTACACAACTAAACCCATAGGCTACCTCACTATTAAATGAAAGGAATAGTCATTAATAACATTCAAAAAACAAAACATGAAGCCAATTTCTTTGGTCAGATTGAAGATAACCTAATTACAGAATTTTCCTCCAATTTTCATAAAGATCCAATGGTGGAAATTAAAGTTATGGCATTTTCCCCAAAATTGGAAACCTTAGGCCAGCTACAAACCTGCTCTCACCAAAAATAACATAAATCATTCAAAAATTAATAAAATTTTCTCAAACCAAAAACATATGAAACTAGACTAATTCCTTAAAATTTTAGAATTGGTTGTAGGTCCGTATTATATCATACATGGCAGTACTAGCATGTTTTCAAACTACAAATTCTAGAAAACATTGTTAGAATAGGGCAACCTTCACCAAAATGGACATATCTTACACAAAAATCAATGAAATTCAATGAAACAAAAACCAAAAGAAACAAGATTCATATTCCCACACATTCCAACTAGTTTTAGATCATTAAATGGGTTGTATAGGGCATACAAAAAAGAAGAAAAGACTAGAATGGTGAGAAAACCTCTGAAAAAACTTGCTTTCATTAACTTAAAACTACAATATCAATTCTCCAACACTTTATTCAACTTTTGATGGTTTCTTTATGCATTTACAACCAATCCCAATGGGTTGTAACTATTTATTGCTTACATGTAACCATTTTCTTAATTTTTGCCACCTTGCTAAAGTTGCATGATAACTTTTAGCAACTTTTTACATCTTAAAACCAATGACCCTCTAACACACGAAAAATGGATTAACATTATCACACATGGTCATAAATGACCTTAGGAAACTTTAAAACACACAAAACAACCTAAACTAAAAAATAACAAAAAGTGTGCTTATGAGGCTCCTGATGCCCCTGTATCAGTTCTAGTGGCACCAACACCCATGGACCTAATGGCTCAATAGCTACAGACATGGAAAAATAAAATGAATAACATGCATTTAAATTGGAGTAAAAAATCCTACTCGATGGAGGACCTATGTGCTTACCTTTTCGATAGGAGCATTTTCATGGCCCCCTTTCCTACAAACTTTATTATTCCAAACTTTGATAAATACAAGGGAAAGGGAGACCTTGTTGAACAAGTATGGGAGTTCCACATAGCCTCTTTCAACATGGAGCATGAACATACATATCTCATTATACTTTTTTCATGGATTCTAGGAGGAAAATCCCTCAGATGGTTTGCACACTTACCTTCAAGTATACAAACTTGGAGTGAACTAATGGATAAGTTCATCACACACTTTTCATACAACATATCAATTGATACAAAAATTATCCTTTTATGTATTGAGAAATAGAAATATTGTGAGACTTTCTCACCATTCTTACAAAGATGGTGAAGCTTAGCTAGTAAGTTTGCCTTCCATATACTAGAGAAGTAACCAATCCAAGCTTTCATGGAGAACCTCAAAAAGGAGGTTATGTTCCACTTAAAACTCCATTGTTCTAACACATTTGAGGATGTGATAGAAAAGGGATTGTCCATCAAGAAATCCCTATCACTAAAGGGATTGTGAAGTTTTATAAGGAGAATAACAATTATTCTTCTCATAATTCTAAACCAAATGAGAATAAATTTTGGTCATAGAACAAAAATGTGATAAATGATGAATTTTTTTTTTAATAAAAGGCTATAAGCCAACTATATATATATGTAAAAGTATAAGAGGTTACAATATCATGGTTACAATTGTAACACCCTACCATGAAACCATAGAGGACAACTCACTACAACACTAAAAAAATGAAACAATATTTTTTTTGAAGAGAAACACACTAAGAATGCAGATGATACTATAACATGTTTTCTAATCTAAGTCCTCTAAGGTTTTGAGGTTACATTACTAGAATCCCATTAACCAAACTAAAAAGAATAGTAAATCATCATTGACATCTCATTAATCAAGATTCATTTAACATAACAAAATTCCATTTAACAATATGAATTTCATTTAATCTATCTTATTTAATTGAACAACCAATATGAAATAACCATGACATGAAATCAATAGATACCATACAGAGTCAATTTCATTATCTCATATAAATAAGGTACATCATTATCATTGCTCATTACTAGAGAGAGTTCATCAATGAATTATAACATTACATCATTACATCAATGTTTCCCCATGATCAATTGGAGAGAATATACATCAAAGTTACAATACATGTTACAATTGTTTTCAATACCATACAAGCACATGTAAAATATTCTACTCAAACTGGCACAAGTGTAGAAGTCCACATCCACATTAATAGTCACCATGAACACAAAAATCAGCAAGGGAACCCAATCGAGTAAAAGACACATTCCACCTGACCATGTGTAACCCAAAGGTCCACCCCCCATGCTAGGAGATAACACCTGGTCCCACAACAACAACAAGATGACCACACTTGACATAACAAGGCTAATCAAAGAACAACTAACATTACAAAAAAACACATCACAAAAGAATATGCATTGCTTCCAGAGGACATCACATACCAAAGGGAGATAATAAACAAAGGAATACTAGTCTGCAAAGTGAAGAGTGTCATCACATGGTCTTGACATGGGTTACCCTTGTAGTCTATCACTAGCTATCGACCCCCATCTATGGTTACCATGGAAACCTCTCACTAGCTGTCGGCCCCATAGGATGACACATGAAAAACCAATCTTCCTTTCATGAGGACAAGTAAGTTGGTCTTGACAACCGGGCCTTCTCAACCCATCCTTGGCCTAAACAAGCACTACAGGAATGGGCATGGCATTCACTTATCTTGATTAATGCGTAGAATACCCAACCCCCTAATTCATTTTAAGTTATCACTCAGTTAAGGAACTCCCACATGGGTTATCTTGGTGCCACTTTATGTGTCGACCCCCATTGACAACCACTCCCCCTACTAGCATCTAGGTGACCCAGTAAAATCAACAAGGTAAAGCCATCACGTACAAAGAATGAGAAACCATAAAATATTTAACCTGAGCAAGGCATGAACCATCTCAATCTCAAACACAATTGTAGTAACAAGTAATCGGTACATGGCTAAAACCCTCATGCACACATCACAAGCATAATATTACTCACTTCAAGGTTCAAACACAATGATTCAACCAATAACAAAACTCCCATGCCTCTGGAAGACTCCCAATCCCCTAAACACAAAATACTCTACTTAGGGAAGCAACATTAATACCCCCAAACATTTCGATCTCAAAACCAAGCACAATGTTCCAAACTAATAAACAAACAATATCAATTTTAGAGAGACATTATTTCCACAACAATTATAGTACTCTATAACCAATTATACGATAACTTCCTATTCCAATAATTCATATTTTCAAGGAACTCAACATTCAATATAAAGCTACAAGATAAATACATCGTTTAAAGATTTATCTAATTCATTCATTCTACTAATTTTTGCATTATTCTAAATGCTCGTTTATACTATAGTCGTCCCTCCTAAACTTAACACTACCAATTTTCATTCACAAAAAATCTTTTAATTAGAATATGAGATATTCTTTTCTAATATAGAAACATGTAAATAACCCCCACTAATTTAATACATATTTTAGCCATCTAATTAAATATATATGCATAAAATATAGCTAACTACTGTTGAAATATGAAACTTTCTATTTTCATAAGGTAGTATTTAAATACTCATATAAAACGTACACATATACAAATATAGATAAAAATATATATATGTATATATATACATACTTATACATTTTAAAAGGAATTCAATTCATAATACATATAGTTTGACTTACATTACAATGAAATATCAAATTTTGTTCAAGCTTAAACATAATCCAATGCATGAATTGGCACATACTCATATATATATATATATATATACATATGCATGTGTTTGCTTGCATACATAACCGAATATTAAAGTAACTGAGAGACTCATGCTTAACTAAATGACTACATTACTAAAGAGTTTTTTCCTTAACTAATGTACATACCACTTATAACCATTCACTATTTTTGTATCGACTACCACACAATAATTGTTAATTTGCAATCATATGTTACAAATGAAACTACCACTTACAAATGCATGAGGTAAAATAGGGTAACTAGCCGTCGGCCAAGACTGGCTGGGTGCACCTGGTACCATGCATGCAAGATGAACAAATGGTGAAAACAAAGCACATAGTGTACATCAGTTCCTATTTTAGTTGATACTTTCAGGGCAGAAAAAGAATGAATTCACCTTCCACAAACCAACGAATATTGACCATAAGGAATACTTGTCAAAGAAAGAATGGAGTAAAAAGATTGCACAAGCTCCAATCAGAGGCCTACCATATAATTATCAAAATAATACACAATACCAAATGATGGGCCTATAATAGATGGAACACCCAAAAATATAACATCAATTATATCATTTAAAACCTTCAATATAACTTGAGAGCTTCAACACAAAATATAGTGCATAGGGAAGGAGGAGAAAGGTACCAAAATGAAATACAAGGGAAACAATAAATATTTTACATAACATACATATTTTGGCATACACGCATCGAAATCTATAGGAGAGAATATGGTTTGTGTGTAGAGAGTTTCGACCACACGAAGGCTTATCTAAGGATTACGATAACAAAGTGGTGGTGCCAAATACCAATTTAGCTTTTCTTAAAACAAAAGATGATGAATGCCCAAGAGAAGTCTAAATGTAAATCAATACACACAGTGAAAAGAGGGTTTACCCAAATGAAAGTCTGAATAAATATGCATGCATTAATAATCAAGTAATAAAAGAAATGGAGTGTATGGTGCCACAGTAAATGGTGAAATCCTAAAGTAACCATTCAACAATGTGAATATTCAAAAATAATTTCTTAAGACATCTTCAGACACTTTCAAACAAATGAAATCTGACAGGGAGGAAGAACAATTCATTGCATCACCAAAATTTTAATAATAGTAAAAGTGCTAAATATAGATAAACTGCCTAGACAATGAATTCACTAAATTGCACAACACATAAGTGGACAATAATTTTTTTTAATTTCAAACAACATATGAATTGAAACGTTTATTCCAACACAGTGAAGGAGATTACAAGAAAATGAAACCTGAAATAACTCGATTGACTAAGCTGAAAATTATTGTTGGGTACAAATTCAAAGCTGCAGCTTCAATTTTCTCCAAAAGCCCCCAACAAACTCTGCCGAATCACCAATTCCAATTTCCCCCAAAACTAGAAAGAAAGCTTTTTCATGAACAAGAAAATCATTCACAAGAAGAAAACAAGATTAGTTTGCAGGATAGTCGCAAAAAGCCCCCTTTTCTTTAGCAATCTAACTTATTTATTTACCACTCCTCAATCCATTACTCCCTGCACTTTAATTTAATTATTTTATTTTATTTCCCATCCATTGTTAACTACCACCATTTAAAAATATTTATTTATAACGTATTCTTATTTATTTTACACTTAATTAACCAACCTTAAAATATTTCATCTATTAATTTTAACTTTTACTTTTAATTCTATTTTTACCTCACATTAATTAATATATTTGTTTTTATATTTCTTATTAAATTATAATTTTAAATTATTTAAACCAAATAAAATATTAATAATATTTATTTTATCAATACCTCAAATGTATTAAAACATTTATTTAAATTATTAAAATACATTTTAATTTCAATAAATTTATTTTTAATTATCAAAATTGCCCTTTTTAATTCAATAATCTTTATTTTAATATAATAATCAATCAAACTGTCCAATTATAAACAAGTGATTATTAGAAATAAAAAGGAAACTGGGGGGCACTACATACTCACCCCGAGAACCAGGCTTGCTCCTAGAAGCTTGCAATAGATATGGATAAAACTCATGCATCCAGGATACATCCTCCCAAGAAGTAGAAGGCTTGTCATTAGGATCCCACTCACTGGACCCTCACCTAGACCACAACTCACCCCTCAAGGGTCAATCCTCGTTGCTGCAGGATGCGAACAGTTTCCAAAGAACAGTACATGTCCTCTACCTGAGGTCTCAATGATTGCATCCTAATGCACAACTTAGTAATTCTCAACTACTGCAAACACCCTGCGAGACTTGCTACATTGCCCACTATTGGTTCTAAGGTTGTCGGTCTTTGACTATATCCTGTTGTGCCCTTCTCAAGACACTGTCTAGCTATGTGACCCTATTGGCCACAAAAGAAACATCACGTGCCTCTGTTGAATCCTCTACCACCTAGGGGTGCACTAGACTGTGGGAAACTACCTCCACTAACTATAGACTATGAGCTCTATGCTATCTGATCAAAATGATCATGCTTGTCTAACTACCATCTTTGATCTTTCTTTTTATAAAACCACTTACTATCATGCTGAGACTGAAAATTCTTAGGTTCCAACTGGGAGTGTTGCTGCTGCTCACCCTTAGCAGGTGCTTGATGGCTCTTAGAGGGACCCATAGCCTAAGACTGACCACTTTGAGACCAAATACCAACTAGAGGTGCATGGCCAATCTGTACACCTGTATGACCACCTAATTCCATGGCCAAATTCTCCTCTACTAACCAAACCTTCTCTACAACCACCTCCATGGTTTTTGGCTCAAACAAACGAACACCTCCACTGATACTAACATTCAAGCCCCTAATAAAGTGTTGCACCAACATAGCCTCGTCATCATCTTTGCCAACATACTACTTAAACTCATAAAATCTCTGCTTATACTACTCAACTAACATGGTCATCTGTCTTAGCTCATGGAACTCATCCACATGATGGGAAAATATGCAATCATCTCAGAAGAAACATATAAGAATAGTAGTGCCTTTGGTAATTTAATTTTCATTACATTTCCTCAAAGACATAGACCACTATGCCACAAAGTGGAAACAGGTACAATTCATTTCCCCCATTGGTCCTTTTGAGAAAAACACATGCAGAATTAACCAAATCCAACAAAATGCATAGATTCAAATTTGAAGAATCAACCAACATGAAAGACAAACATAAATGGACACACAAATTTAAATGGGGAAAACCCTTATGGGTAAAAAACCCCACACTCAAAAAGATCTAGCCATTGCATTATTAAAAAAAATGGTTACAATACAATTTAGGCTTACAACCTTTATAGGAGTTTACACATCTTGTCCATCTAGAGAATACAAAAAACCATTCAGAATCCTCACTATTACAACACCCTCACAGCATACAATGCAGATTCATCTTCTCAACCTCTCGATCCTCTCCTAGCCAGCCTCTTGGTCAACCCACCCCTTTGGCTTCTCAAGTTCACAATCTTCACTCAACTACCTAGTCTCGCAACCAATCTGGTAACACAACCCGCACCTAGGTTCATGGCAATTCTAAACAACTTGGCCTTCATCTAGCATCTTGGCCCTTCAGAACTTGACCACCTAGTAACCTTGGTCTGCCTGTGCCCAACCTTGCATCCTCATTTTCTGCATCTTGCCTCTCAGCCTACATCCAACACCTTAGCCTATCGGCTTGTTCGACACCCAACACCACATGACATCTCAACCTTTCAACCTACCACACATCATTGCCACCGCTCTCTACTCTGAGCTTTGAGAGAGATTCCCTCAATCTTCATTGCATCCAACCTTTCGGCCTGCAACTCAATGATTACAAGTAGCCACTATTCAGCTCCCAGAGAGATACCAAATAGACCCCCAAAAGATTCTTCTCTATTGCTAATAGACTATTCAACTACTGCTCCCCTTTAGGGTTTCACCTCAAGCCACATGCCAACATCCAACATCCAATCTTGGCCATCAGATAAGCAGTCAAACAAATCTACACCATCAAGCTTAGCATTCTCATGAGTCACTGAGTTAACCATCAAGCACATGGACCCACATGCCATCTTTCCTCCACATCATCACCACTTGTCAGCCTTCATCATGATCCACAAACCTTATCGAGTCCCAAGTGGTCCCCATTATTCATGCAACATCCATGTCACTACTGTATAGTTGATGTCACCATCCACGCAGACTGGTCCCACCTTCCACTGATCATGTCGCCCAGTCAGGAGAAACCCAAACTTTACAACCTCTAGTCGGAGGTTAGGATTTTCCCAAACCCTGCGACATGTTGACAAAGTAATCACTTCATCACTCAAAAACTAAACTTTCAAACCTCATGATGTAGGTTACAAAGTTCCTAGAGGCTGTGACATACCAATAGAAGGATCACCCTGTCACCTAAAACTCAAACTTCACAACCTCCATCAGAGGTTAGGAATCTCCTGAATGTTGCAACAACAAAGGAGATCACCATGTTGGGAGTTATAAAACATTCAAACCCCACAACATGAGTTATAAAGTTAAGAAATCTAGTGACAGACTAACAACAAAGGAAGTAACCTTCCCTTCACAATCACTAAGTCAAGAGGTTACAAAACTTCAAAACCCTACGACAAGAGTTTTGAAGTTAGGAAAGCTAGTGATCCCATGACCAGCTTGATGTCACCTAGTTATAAGCTTTCAAAACCCCACAAATTAACTTAGACCAATGAAGGAGGAAAACAAAACTACTCCAGGAAGTGAGTAATCCAATAATTTGAGTCACAAATCTCAACATTCTCCCACTTGATGAAGAACTTACTAGCTCCTTCCTAAGAAAACACAAGAATCTTAAACAATGCTTTCATGCTCCAACTAAGACACCTACAATGACATCCAAGATTTCCACCAACTTAGAAAATAGTTCTAGATAGCCATCTACCATAGGAAAAGGAATGAGCTAAGGCATATATGCACTATTCTCAAGAACACAAGCATTAGATACTACAAACGACAAGGGAACCAACATTACCTCCACTCCACTATGCTCATGAGCTATACAAAAGCAACAAAAATCAACTTCAAATCCCTCAACTCAAACACCAATGTGAATCCATCCTCCTAAAAACAAGATAGAACATTAGCTAGAACAACAACCAGAAAATTGACTTCTCCCATCCAACTGATCAACTGACGTGACTAAAAATAACACTCACAACAAGTGCTAATTCATCCAATCACTTATACCTCCAAGGTAGCAACATCAAAAAACTCATGCCACTAGTACAACCACCCTAAAGATTGTAAAAACAAGCTCCAAATGTCAACCATTCAAAGAAGACCAAACACATGCAAGGAACTCCCACTGCTGGGTAATTCCAAAACTAAAAGGGTCAAGGAAAACTAAGTTTACCAATAGCATAACATAGAGAGTGTAAACATGTAGTTACAAGGAACCATCCACAATGATATGCACATCATGTAACTATAAAAAATCCTCCTACATACGCCTCTAAATTCTAACTATGTCACCTTATTCTCCATGTATCCACAAGTTCCTGCAAATGATCATCTAATGCCAAACTCCAAATATAACATTGCACCATCATGAAGTTCTCAAGCATATGACCAATGCACCCAATACACAAAGAATTACCAAATCATTGTCAAAGCTCCAATCATCTGAACCAAGAACTTATCATGACATCATGATCTACACATCCCCCTTAGGAGATCCCATGCTCCAGGTGAACATACCATGGTCTCAAGATCAATGCATCATGCCAAAACTCTAATGTACAATCAAGAGTATATAATGACATGAAACAAAACAAAATCTAAACCAACATCACCTGCCAAGCACCACCAACACCTCAACCAAGACTCCAAGAGTCCTTCATCACTCCAAGATGTTACACATCTTCAAATAGTGTCCATACAAATGCAAAAGAACCCTTCTACAACAACAGGATCTAAGAGCCCTCCTGGTAACATCTAAAACACTAAAGAAGATCATTCACCACCACACGATCAATCTACAGTCACTACTAAAGCTCCCACTGAAACATAAAAAATGAGCTTTCGAAGCATCATGACCAAACATTTGCTAAACTAAAGATCCTCCATGTCCGCAACAACATGTCCCTCTAACAACAATTCCAAGCAAACCAAAACCATCACTATCATGGGCTTACACAAGGCAGTGTATCCAAGCTATCCATGACATCATGATACACATGCTATAGGTCCCCATAGCCAACTATTCAGTTACTCAGCACCATCCATCCTCTCATCTCAAAGCACCACACCAATGCAAAAGTGACCATAGACAAAGGCTAGCTGACAAGTTTGCACCAATAATGAATCAACCTCATGGATATAGACATTCCAATTCGAAGTTCTCCTACTGCAACTGAATACGTGATCAGCCCATACAACTACATAACTTGTAGATCCAAAACACTAAAACATGCAAACCCATCATCACACTAGAAAAATGCAAAACCAAGATTTCAAAGAGAATTTACTACGTAGACAATCATGACTCAAACACAAGATCAAGCAAAACCAAGATTTCAAAGAGAATTTACTACGTAGACAATCATGACTCAAACACAAGATCAAGCTCAGATCTGATTCACCAATCACATCCATAACAAGCACCATAGCCAAGGAATCCACCAAGCCTCACCACAAGAATGATGGATGAAAAATCGTATACCAAAAATCCCATGTAGAGAAGACATCATACCTCCTCACACCATGCCAAACTACAACTATCTCATCTAGTCACACCCAAAAGCTAGGGTCTAGAAAATAGATTAACATCAACTCCACATGACCACAAGTTTTGCTTGACCGTGTAAAACTTGTAAAACCACAGAGCCATGCAAGTACAAACCATACTTAAAAGGAAACAACAGTTTAGGAACTCCAAGCCCATTTCAAGCCAACTCCAAAACCACCAGCATGCACATGCATATGAGAATCCAGGCTATTCAAAAGTTTTTAGACCACCCAGAGATCAACTTCATAACTTACATGCAATCAAAGAACACCACCTTCAATACTAGGTCAAAGCACCCAACACAAGCATAGTACTTCATGGCTAAATAACAACCCAAGCATCTCCATACCATCAAGAAGCCTCTCACACAGACACCCAGTATGAACCACACTCTATTGCAACACAACCACAAGCATAAAATCACACCGCTTGCATCAGGATCATTCGTTTTCAAATAGGAGCCTCAAACCACACCATTACAATATGATCAACTCCAATTTCTCAAACTTTAATGCCTTTCACACTGCATGTTGTCTCAAAAGAGCAAGGACTTTTACTCACCAACGGATCAAACATTAACTGACTCCTTCAGAACTCCTCAAGCTTGCCAAGCTAAGAAATCTTCACAGAAGAAATCTACAGAACTTTGAAACACCAAGAATTTTCTCATGCAAGCCACATGTGAATCCATGCAAGTGAAGCTCACAAAACTGCACATGCAAGCACAAGAAAATCCTGAAATCTGGCTCTAATACCACTTGATAGGAAAATATACAGTCATATCAAAAGAAACACCTAAGAATAGTAATGCCTTCAGTATTTTTATTTTCATCAGATTACCTCAAAGACACAAACCACTATCCCGCAAAGCGGAAATAGGAACAATTAATTTCCCACATTGGTCCTTTTGAGAAAAGCACATGTAGAATTAACCGGATCCAACACAATGCACAGATTCAAATTTGTAGAATCAACCAACATGAAAGACAAACATAAATGGAAACATATATTTACATGGGGAAAACCCTTATGGGTAAAAAATCCCACACTCCAAAAGATCTAGCCATTGTATTATTTAACAACAAAAAGGTTACAATTTAATTCAAGCTTATAGCCTTTATAGGAGTTTACACATCTTATCCATCTGAAGAATATAGTTTACACCCTCACATAGCATATAGTGCAGATTCATCTTCTCAACCTCTTGATCCTCTCCCAGCCAACCTCTTGGCCAACCCAACCCTTTGGCTTCTCAAGTTCACAATCTTCACTTGGCTACCTAGTCTCACAACCAGTCTGACAACACGGCCCGCACCCAAGTTCATAACCAGTCTATTCAACTCAACTTTCATCTAACATCTCAACCCTTCAACATTAGACCACCTGGTAACCTCAGTCTGTCTGCACCTAGCCTCACGGCCTCACATCCAACACCTCAGCCTCTTGACTTGTTCAATGCCCAACACCATGCGACATCTCAGCCTTTCAACCTATCGCACATCATTTTCCCTGCAATATACTATGATCTTCAAGAGAGATTCCCTTAGCCTTCATTGCATCCAACCTTTTTCCCTACAACTCGACAATTACATGTAACCACTGTTCAACTCCCAGAGAGATACCAGATAGACCCTCAAAATATTTGTCTTCTCTATTGCTAATAGACTGTTCAACTACCATGCCCCTTTAGGGTTTCACCTCGATCCACATGCCATCATCCACCATCCAATCCTAGCCATCAGATAAGCAGTCAAACAAATTTGCACTTTCGAGCTTAGGTTTCTCCATGAGTCACCTAGTCAAACATAGAGCACATGGGCCCACATGCCATCTGTCCTCCATGTCATCGCCACTTTTCAGCCTTTATCATGATCCACCAAGCTTATTGGGTCCCAAGTGGTCCCCACTATCCATGTCACTATCATACAGTTGAAGTCACCATCCACATAGACTGGTCCCACCATCCATCAGTCATGTCACCCTGTTGAGAGAAACTTGAACTTTACAACCTACAGTCAGAGGTTAGGATTTTCCCAAACCCCACAACATGCTGACAAAAGAATCACTTTGTCATTCAAAACCCAAAATTTCAAACCTCATGATAGAGGTTACAAAGTTCTTGGAAGCTGCGATATCCTGAAAGAAGGATCACCCTGTCGCCTAAAACTCAAACTTCACAACCTCCAGGGAAGGTTAGGAATCTCCTAGATGCCACAACAACAAAGGATATTTCCATGTCGAGAAGTTATAAAAATTTCAAACCCCGTGATATGAGTTATGAAGTTAATAAATTTGGTGACAAACTGACAATAAACAAAATAACCTTCCCTGAATAGTCACTAAGCTAGGAGGTTACAAAATGTTAGAACCCCACAACTAGAGTTCCAAAGTTAAGAAAACTAGCGATCCCATGACCAACTTGATGTTTCCTAGTTATAAGCTTTCAGAACCCTATTACTTAACTCGGGCTGATGAAGGAGGAAACCAGAATTGCTCCAAGAAGTGAGCAAGCCATTAATTTGAGTCACAAATCTCAACACTACACGACGTTGTGTAACACTAGAAAAATAATAGTCACATGCTAAAAAGTGTTTCCAAGAAATTTTACATGTTTCCAAGTAAACTAAAAGTAAATCATGCATATAACATGAATTATCCATAAGAGCTCAAGTACAAATAGAGTAATAAATTTTATTTCATGTATCAAGATGGAATACAACCATGTCAACGTTACAACATTAGTCTTACATCAATACATCTATTTAAATGTTACATCAAGAGTTTCCAACAATACATCTATTTCATTGTTACATCAAGAATCTTCATTAATACATATTTTTCAATGTTACATCAATAAATTTCAAGGTAAAGTTGCATTTACAATTGGCTATGTAAGCCATTCAAATTAATACAAAGTACATGCATAGTATAAAGATTCTAGGATCCTCAACCGCCTTGACATCATCGGTCTTCTTGCAAGCTGTGGAAAAGAGTGTGATTAAGGTGCCTTTTCCACCCAACCGCAAAGTACATGACTTCCATGGGTTCTTCCTAACTCAAAGAAAACCCTAGCCCTGCACAAGGAGCCTAGCAACCTAGAAAAGTAAAGTGGGAGGAAATCTCGATGCATGCATGATGCCTAAATGTATTCCTATACTAGAAAACATATTTCTTGCATATAGGATGTGGCAGAGACATATAAAATTTCTAGGCTTTTAATTAATCCATCTATTTCAATGGTACATTTTCTTGGCCAAGCTTTAAAACATAAAATGGTAGTTTATGAAAAGGATAAACTACCATCTTTGTGTGTGCACATTTGACATCTTGTCCTAGAAGTTTCTTATAAGGAAAACAAATAGTGCATTTTACACATAAAATTTCATTTAGTTTAACATCATTTACTCATACAAGCATTCTATCATAAACACTTGTCATTTCCAAGTTCATATAATGATTTCCATAAATAAAAATATGTTATAATATACAATTCACAACTAATTTTACAATTTCACTATGCATTTCATTCTTCAAATCAACTATACTTCAATGAGTAAAGACAAGTTTATGTCATGTGCCCTCTTTCATGTATGTGCAAGATATCTCACATTCTATCTCTATTCAAAATCTTAATCTAATTAATGAATTGATGTAAATTGAAATAAAAAGACACTCCAATCAGCATTTTATATATATGCATTATACAAAAATTTAGAGATGTACTTCTTCTAATATAAAAATTTATCAGTTTAAAATAAAAATATTGGTCATTTTCAGCCAGATTCATTTCTATTGGTTTCTAATTTTTGACTCGGTTTATTCTCAAGTAAAGAAAATAGGTAAAAGTATGATCATATCTAAATGTTTATATATATATATTACTCAACAATTACCAAAATATGGCTCCAATATGCTTATCCATTTAAGTCAGAAGACCACATTGTAGGTGTATTAACTAGCACATAAACCATATATTTTTGTTATTCAATATATATACATTTGTATATATATTGATACACTTATATAAGGGAAAGCACATATGAATAAATGTAAATATGTATAGTTCATAGATATTACACACTCAATGTTTTTTTATAGAGAAAATTAAATATCTATATTTGACATATGTATGCTTGCATATACAGCCCCCATACGAACCAAGTGTTAATAACAAAGTGAGTTATATATTTATCAAGGTTGAATATCTCTTGTAAGGCATAAAAGGGATAGAGGTTGTCGCCCCCATTGAGGAGGTGTTGCCTATGGTGGGCAGTGCCCCCTCCATAGGCTACGGTGTATGGAGGGAACTACCCTCCACAGAGCAACCCTTCCCCAATGGGGAAGGATGTGGTTGGGGAGGGAGTACTCCACAGATTTCTAGTCTACAAACTTTAATAAAAACTAGACAGTTATAATCTTTGTACGAGAATTCTAATAGCAATCTTATCATATAAAGGGATACCAATATACCTATTCTACATTCATTAAAATATATGTATATATATTTATACGCATATAAAGGGATTCTAATATACCTTTCCAAAATCCTGATGGGCTCCACTAGCATCACCCCAGAATCTTGAACCTGCAATGCATGCCAGTCAAGAACATAAGTAACATCTAAATGATATTGCTTAAGTATTGAAACATGGAAGACATTATGTATGTGGGATAGAGCTGGTAGTAAAGCAAGCCTATATGCAACTGGATTAATAACCTCCAATATATCAAAAGGACCAACATATCTAGGGTCAAGCTTAGAGCTCTTGCTGAAAGAGATTGAACTCTTCTATGGTCGAACTCTCAAGAAAACCTTGTCTCCCATATAAAATTGTCAAAGTTTTGTTCTATTAGCAAGACTCTTCTGTTGATCTAAAGCTTGTTTCAACTTTTCCTTGATTAGCTTCATTTGATCTTTCATTTCTTTCAACATCTTAGGCCCAATGACAATCATATCTTCCACCTTATCCCAACTGATCGGTGTGTGACATTTATGACCATATAATGCCTCAAAAGGGGCCATTCCTAAAGAGGCATGGTAGGATTTATTATATGCAAAATATACCAAAGGTAGGTACTCCTCCCATTTATGTTGTTGTTCCATGCAACACATCTAGAGGAGATCCTCTACTACCTAATTTATAATCTCTAAATGACCATCGATTGAGGATGATATGCTGAGATAAAATTTAGTTTGGTTCCCGAAGAAGAGTTCAATGTGGTCTAGAACCTAGAAGTCATCTGAGTGTCATGATCTGAGATGATCGCCTCTAGCACTCCATGTAACCAGAAAATCTCATGTATAAATTTCTTTGCTAAAACCAAGGATCCATCCGTAAGATTTCCAGGAATGAAGTGAGCTACCTTTGTCAATTTATCTACCACAACAAAGATGACATCATGGTGATTCTTGGTCATAGAAAATACCTGAATAAAATCCATAGTAATTATCTACCATTAATATTTTGGCACTCTATGTGGGTACAAAATCCTTTTCATATGCACATGCTTTTCCTTAACTCACTAGCATTCCAAACATCGGGCTAAAAAGTAGTAACATCTCTTTTAAGTCTTGGATAGAAATATAATGGTTTGAGTCCCTCTACCATTTTTGTCACACCAGGTTGCCCTGAATATTGTGCATTATGAAGTTCTTCCAACACTAGCTCCCTCAATCCTATTGCATTAGGAACATACATCCATCCCTAATACCTCAAGAGTCCATCAGTCTCAAACATATACCCACCATACATATGATCCGAAGGGTTCTTCTCTAGGGCTTGCTTCACCCTTTCATGATGCTCATCCCCTGGTAAAGCTTGGATCACTTGATGCCTAAAAGCTGACCTTATAGTAACCATGGTTGCTAGATGTCTCCTCCTACTTAAGGCATCAACTACCCTGGTTTCCTTTCATTTAATATATTCAATGCCAAAATCATATTCACTCAATAATTCCAACCATCATCTTTGACGAGCATTCAAGTTGGGTTGAGTAAAAATATACTATAATCTTGAATGATCTATTTTCAATTCAAAAGGCTTCCCTAAAAGGTAATGCCTTCACATCTCTAGAGCATGTACTATGACATCCAACTCCAAGTCATGTGGTACATATTTCAATTCATGTTGTTTCAATTTATTTGATTCATACGCTACCACCTAACCATCCTACATAAGAACTACTCCTACACCCTCCCCTAAAGCATCTGTTATCACTATAAAGTGCCCATTGGGATCTAGCACAATCAAAATAGGTGTGCAGAAGTAAGTTTTTCTTTCAACAACTGAAAAGCATGCACACACTTGTCACTCCATTCAAATTTTTTTCCTTTCCTTAATTTTTTCTTTCAACAACTGAAAAGCATGCACACACTTGTCACTCCATTCAAAAAATTTTCCTTTCCTTTGGAGCACAATCAAAATGTGCAAAAGTAAGTTTTTCTTTCAACAACTAAAAAGCATGCTCACACTTGTCACTACATTAAAATTTCTTTCCTTTCCTTTGGAGTGTGATGATGGGAGCTGCAATTGTTGAGAACCCCCTGACAAATTTCTTGTAATAACTATTGATGATGGAGTGTGATGATGGGAGCTGCAATTCGACTTCTTTTGTAATTGGGTTTTTAGAATGGGAAACATAAGCATATATAAAATAAAGGCTCTAACTAGGGAAATACACTAGGATTTAGATAAAAGGCATGATAAACCTATCTTTTGAATATATTCTAAGGGTCCGCTTAGCAATTTAACATGTCTTAGAATAATAGAAATTAAGGATTGCAGCATGAACAACTCATTCAATGACATAAATTAATAATCATATCCATTTACTGAAAAGAATAGTTGAAAGACATGATCTAAACTAGCAAAAATGCATTCAAATTATAGAAGTATGGAAAATAAACCATTCAAAAAATAATGGCATAGTATAAATTTAATAAATGGAATAAGAAATAAAGAGGCTGGACAATGGCACATTTTGTGAGTTCTTGCAATAATCTAAACAAAAAAAGGCTTGGTATCTCCAAAAATCCTATAATTCTAAAACTAGTGAAGCTTGAAAAGCATGTAGCATATAATCTTCAAACTCGAAACCTCCAACTTCTTGAACTCCTCTTTAGAAGCAAAGAGTAGTATTTATAGTGAGCCTTCCACTACCTGGTGAGCAACAACTGAAAAGATTCAAAATCCTAAGAAATGATGTCGAGGAAATGATTTCCCTCAGCTATTGTAACAAAAAAGATTCGAGACACAACATTTGGTTGCCCTCCATTCAGGTGCATCCTCTATGAATGATGGTAGTGGTCCCAGAAAAGTCTCATGTAGAAAAGTGTTTCCTCCTTGGATAGGTAGTTAGAATAGGTGGTAGCATGTCACAGCCTATGGTTTTCTTCATTCCTTTAGCTAAAGAAGCTTGCGCTGAAGGGATGTGTCATAGCATATCGCTTCCCATGGTTGATTTACCCTTCCTTTGTTGAAAAATTGTGTTGAGATGAAACGTAGCAATAATGTTTTATAGATGCCATCTGTGGGGCCCATCAAATATTTTTGTGAATGGGAGCTACATGGCACGCGAAGGGGGACTGAGAAAGAAGTGAAAGGAAGCAATCAAAATAACCCACAGTGAAGACACAAGGGAGAATATCGGGGGCTAATAGAAGAGCAAGGAGAAAAAATCCTTTGAGGAGTGATGAGTGGACTTGTGGTAGAGGCCCTGGTGACAATCAAAACGGGGCTGATGAATTTATTTGAAGGCATGGGCCAATACTTAGCCAAAAACCAAAACCCGAAGGGAGCATGGTCAATTTCGTATTCATAGCTTCTGGTGACTATCAGGGGAATTTCCCTTAGAGGAAGAAGGAACCCAAAAAATTTCTCTAGTTCACAAACTAGAGTGCCATCCATTGGCGAGGAAATTAGAGCCTAGAAAAGGCCACCTATAGGGGTGGCCAATCATCCTCAGATGGTCTCGCTATATTGCACAAATTCTCCTATTCTCCACCTAGGTTGAGCATTTCTTTATACAGTAGTACCTCAGGTAAACTGGCCCATGCCTCACAATGGAAAAGTAGTTGTGCAAGAGGATGAATAACACCTTCAATGTTTGTTGTGGTAGGAGGATGGTTGAAACTCTGGAAAGCATTTGGGTCTTGCTCCTTTTCTTCAATTCTTTGTGCAATTTGCTTGGCTGTGGCGATTGACCCATCTTTAAGAAATGAAGACGACAGACCTAACTCGCTCAGCTAGGAGAAATTTTCCTACATGTCATCCATTGTTTGGTTCAAAGTAGTTTTTGTTGCTTTAGTTCACTTGAAGGGCGAGTGGCAATGGATGAACTTGTTTGTTGTTTGGGAATCGATATCCCGATCTTCGATCCTTGCTTTGGCTAGGTTTTCATCAGAGACTAAATATATCTTTCTTAGCAAACTCTTTGTTTCTCTAACCTTCTCTGAGATGAACCGTGGGAATTTCTCAATTGTTCCATGAACCTCCTAGCTCAATTTTGTTGCCTTCAAAATGAACCAGAGCGTTGGTTGTAGTGTTAGGAAGAATGTTTTAACATTTTCCCAATAAGAAATATATAGTTTCTGAGCTAATGGGATGAGGTTTGGTTGCGCGGAGGAGGCTTGGAGAGAGCTCTTTAGAGAGGCGATCTCTGCATCCTCTGAGTTAATAACCTCTATTAATTTTGAACTCCTTTTTTTTATGGATGCCAGTTACTCCCTGAAGCTACTTATCTCTTTATACCAATTCTCCTCCGTTGGGGAGTGGTTCACCAATTCTGTGTCAAGAGAGGATTTTGTCTCTTCAAGCTCCCTTTTTAACTGGGACTTTTCTCCTTCAAATTCCATATGATTCTTTTCTAATTCCTGCTCATATAGAGTGCGTTGAGCTACTAACTCTTTATCCCTTTTGTTGTAGATTTTACTTCGTCAAGGTCAATTGGCTCTGATATTTTTGGTTCCTCGCCTATAGCTTGTTGAGTAGTGTGGGGTCAATGGAATGGGACCTATTGAGTTTCTCTTGGAGTTTTCTCCACTCCAACTCTTCTACTCGCACTTTCTTAGACAAGCACGCAACTTCTGCTTCTAGAGATTTCTCCTTCATTTCTAGGAAACTAACCCTTTCCCTCACAAGCCTTAGTTGCTCCTCCTTTTTCTTCAATTGACGGTCAGAATTTAGGAAGTCGGTTGTCACCACCTGCTGTGTTTCCTCCATGAGTTCTACCTTATCCTATGGTTGGACTGTAGCTAGATCAAGACCCATGACATACATGTGTTAATCAATCGACAACATCTTTCCTTGTGGTTTGACAACATTTAGGTACATGGTGGAAAAATTCAGAATTTTTTGTGCTTCATTGTAAACTGTATACACCTTAGACTCTGCCTCCTTTTTATCATCCTTTTATTTTCTCTTTTGGATCCTGAGGGCTCACATTTTCTTTGTGGCTTCTCCCTAGGATATGAATTCAGATGGAAATTGAACTATTCCACTAGTAATAGTTGTACCAAGAGGTAGGGAAAAAGTGAACACAAGTGTAGAAGGCCTTTGCATTTTCTTTGGTGGGAGATTGAATGTTTTGGTGGAGAAAAAGGGAACCTACCATAGTTTGATTTGTGAACTAGGGGAAGGGATCATCAGTTGTTGTAGTGATGGGGTAGTCATAACCAAGTCCATTTTCTTGGCATACTGGGTTAGACCCAAGGTAGCAGAGGCAATAGGGGTGCCAATGGTGACTGAGCATTCAGAAAGAGAAGTGAGAAGAGATTGAGCAATGACGGTTGGTGTTAAGGTTCACAGAGGAGTTAAGATAGATGGATCAGTTTGGGTGAATTAGGAGAAACCCCCCACAAACATTTTGGTAGGGGTAGAGAAATTAGGGCCGACACTTGTTGTAAGGGGTGTTGTGGAAATGGAAGAGGATACCAAAGATTAGGAAGTAAGAAAAGTGGAAGAAAATATTACCTATTGACTAGATGATTATGGTGGTTCACTCATTTTTGGTTCCGTACTTTGAGCTCTTGGCTCACTACGAACACTTGGCTTGCAACGACTCCTTGTGATCCTTCTCTTGGAATAGTTTCTGCACTCTGTCGCTTAGCAGGTGGGGTGTCTCCCACTTCTATAGTCTCCAACTTTTATTGCTAGGCTACTCTTGTTTTTGAGGCCCAGGTGAGTGTCCACGAGGCTCGTGACATATTTAGTCACACATTTGAAGTGACATAAGCAGAATGCCCTGTAGACTTCCTCCTTTGCTAGGTGAAGGATGCTGATGTCTCAGCTTCCTCTTCTGAATACTCTTTTCCTTCATTGAGGTTGTTGCCTCCATTAGCACTTCAGTTGGAAGCAGGGTGATCATCATCCCAAAGCTTTTCAAACTATTTGTCCTCCTTTACGCTTTCATAAGGATCATCAAGCCATTTTGTTTCCTAGTGACATATCCATAAGGCTCTAATCCTTTCATTAGGCCATTCCTCTTCATTCCTCAACTTATTGTATAGATCCTTTCTAATTTTTTGGTTCTCATCATAATCCACCAAAATGAAGTAGAACCTATGCCATGGTGGTGTACTATCTTCCATGGGGATATGAATCAGGTCAACCAATAATTCATCTTCATCCTCTAGCAGGTTGTGCCTCCGCCCCCAATAAGACCAAGGGTTGTGAGTTACCTTGAGATGCTCGTATGGTAAATCATTGAAAGGATTGTAACCCCACTTGTCATAGATCATTACCAACCCTAAATGAGCTACCTTATTCTACAATAGTGGGTGTGTGTACTTCTTTTTCATGGCCACTATTTTAAAACTTTGCAGACAGTTGAAGAATCCCTTCCTCTTGACATTTTTCCCACAACAGAAGGTAATATCAATAATGCACACTTGCCATAACAATTGAAGGGCTAGCACTTGATTAGTCGCACATGTTGGAAGGTGGAATGGTTCCCTAGTGAAGCCTTGCATTCAGATGAATGTAAAATCCACTCCGAAAAACCAGTCACATTTGGGGGTTAAATTCTGCATAAATTTTGTCTGAGTCAAGGTGAGCTAATTAATGCACTCCTCCCCTTGCAAATATTACAAAATCGGAATCAAGAAATAATATGAAAATGCATAATAATCAAAAGTAGAAGAGATGAGAGGGGTCCAGATAGAAATTGGCTTTTTCCTCTTCTTTTTGTCAAAGATAGACAACTTTACCCGCTTATCAAAGAAATCAGGGTTTTGATACAAAAACATATGAGCAAGATAAGAGACAAATCTAAACTTTTGTTCAACTTGGTACTTGTTAATTTTCTCTATCATCTTCATTGAGAGGAATTTTGCAAAATAATAACAGAAGTAAAAAAATTTCTTGCAGAATTGGAAAGCCGGGCCCAATTGAAAAGACTACACTTCTTGGTCGGTGTCTAGATCAAAAACAAATAAGATCATTGATAAGGCATCTCGCAGGTCTTCCTTGAAAGTATCATGTGGCGTAGGAATTTTTTGTGGCTTCCCTTGTTCTGCTTCAATCCTTTGGGTTTCTTCATTATAAAATTCTAGAGCCTTATCCTTGGTGTTCCATATATGATCTCCCTATCTAGGAGTAAATGTCTCCACTTCCCTCCCTCTTTGCATAGGGTCTGGAATGCACAACATATTGCAGATGGTAGTCAAGTTGATGTTAACTGACAAAGTTTGGCCCTTAATTGTGTTGGTACTTGGATTGAAATGCTTAATGGCCACATCGACCAATTCTGGGTAGTAGTGCACAAATGGGACCATATATTGAGGAAACCCACAGAACCATACTTTTTCTGTAATTGACAGTGCCCTTCTAGACACCTTCAATCTTTTGCAAGCTGCTTCCCTCAATCTTTTAGGGTTCTTTGTGAGAAAGGGATCATGAACATTATCCCAATCTTCTTGAACTAAGCTCTAGTCTCTATAGTTTTTGGGCTTGTCTAGCTGCCTTGTGTTTACCCATTTTGGCTTGTCAGGAATACCTGGTGTAGCATAATAAATATTCTCAAAGACATTAATAGCTGGTGCTCCTCGCAGAGCTTTAGCTAATCTTTTTGTCATTACTTGTGTAACTTCTTGGCTTGAATGTTATGTCATTGTTAATTTGCGGGAAGCTTTTTGCTTTAGCTTGAATTTTTGTACAACTTTACTTCAGCTTTGGCTACACACTAGGAATTTCTTTTGTTCTAGGTGATGTATTTGGAAAAGACCTTTTGAGTACCTCAAAATTTCACATGCAATACTTAGCTATTTTCTCTCAAGGTGGTAGATGAGAGTCACCTTTTTTGCATTTAATGTGGCATGTACTACCAACCCTTGGCTTATCCAAGATGAATTACTTACAATTTTGATTTAACAAGATTCATAAATATAATTAGCAACTGTAAGTATAGCATGATTTTCTTGGAACTTGATCTGATGCTTTGCAAGCAGCCTAAGCATTTGTATGCATTGGCAATCAATATCCTAAAATGAACGATTAGGCCAAAGATGTGCTCAACATTTGAAAATATATGAGCTTTTCCTTGGAATAAGAAAAATACCTAGAGAATGACACCTCAGTCCTTGGTCGTGCATAACACCACTGACCGATACCCCTAGCTTAGGCTAATTAATTAGCCCTTATTACTTTTGCACGCAGCAAACCGTACTTAGTAGACACAACTGGGTGGGAAATTCAAGTAGGCATGGGCACAACTTTCAAGTTGGTACTTGATTAACATCACGTTTATGGCAAGCAGATTACCATGCCTTTCCTCACTTTTTCTATAAATAAGAATCTAAGCAGTAGCGAAATCACATTTAGTAGTTTGAGCAGAATTGGTATTTGGTAATTGGTTTAGCAGTTTATCATTTACAGTTACGTAGCATTCTCATAGGAAAACTTAGGTGCTTTGTAGAGATAGTTTTAAGGTATTCACAAAGAGTTTGACAAGATGAACACCCCAATTAGGCTAGTGTTACATAAGTCTCAGACTTCCTTTTTAGGTGAGATTTCTACTAGGGGCTTAAAAAAGATGATGAAGAACAAGCACTCACTATCCATCATAGCCATAAAATGGGTCTTGGGACAAGACTTCCTTGAGTATGAGGACAGATATAGAGTTATCACTAACATGTTCTCACACTTTGTTGATTCTATGCTGGATATAGGAATTTCCAAGCCTTTGATCTTGCATCTGGTGAAGGAAATTTTCCCCAAGAAGTACCTAAACAGCCTTGGGGAGGTTGTTGCAAATGCTACACATGGTGGGGGAATTCTGACTATGAGTGACCTCTAGAGGTTCATAGAAGAGGATGTGGTTGTGTCGTGGCTGCCATTTCTGAGTGGATTTCACTTCCAGTTGCAAGATGAGCACCACTAGAGGGTCATTTGAGCCTACCACTTCCTATTCATATGTACAACATTGTGTAGTTCTACAACATTTACTAGTGCATGGATTTCAGGAACCTGGTGTTCCCTCCGCCTACTTTTTCTCCATTGGATGATGTTGTTGCTACTGATAAATCCCTGTGGATGAGGATATTGTGGATGCTACCATTGATGTGTTCATTGTTGTTGCCCATGTTGTGAATTGAAGACTCATGTTTTTCCTTTTGCTTTCTAAAAATCTTATAGTGATTAGTCTATTTTTTGTATACATGCCTAAAAAAGGATTTCGTAAAATATATAAAAGAAGCAAACTAGAATTATATACTTTTGGAAGCATGGTTTATGAGCCATTTTGAAAATGTAAATATCAAAGCATATATAATGAAAATATATCTTTATATAATCATCCTATTGTCTTCCTTTGGATTCTACAACTGGGTCGTCTTCTTCTTCTCAGCATGTATGTTGCAATGCAATTTTCCATTTGGGTGTTTTAATCTTTTTGTTCTATTCAACTATGAGTTTATTTCCCTTACTCTTTGTAATAATGGGTCACTTGTTCCTTTTTTCCTTGAATCATAGAATAAATAAAATGACCGGCCAACAAAACAAAAGGAAAAGAAGGGAAAAATGTTATAAACATATTTACATGGGTATGGTAAGGAAGCTTAATTGAATAATTTCAAGTGAATTCTATTGACCAAAATTCCCAACATTTCCTTTTCCATAGTTTCTAACTCATGTGCATTGTGTTCTTTGCATTGAATTATTTTGAATAGGGCTTCCCAAAGATTGTCAAACTTTCTATGGTGACCTAGCTTCACGGCCCTTTCATTAAATTTTAGCACTAAGTCTTCACACTTTAGACCTTGGTCAAATGCTTTCTTGTCAAACCACCTTTTAACCACTTGTTGGAGATTAGTCATGGCTATTAGGAACTTTTCCCTTTTTTATTGTCCTTCTACCAACTCAGCTAACAACACCTCCATTGCACCATTTTGTTCCACCTTGAGAGATTTTAGCAATTGTAGTGCTGGAATCTCCATAGAGATAAGCAATAATGCCTCTTTTCCATAAACTAGCTCATACGATGAAGTCTTGAGGACTTGCTTTGGAGTTATGTTGTCCACCTAGAGTATTTTTCAGAGGTTTTGGTGCCACTCCCTTTGATATTCTAACCCAATTCTTTTGAGGAGTCAGACCATATTCTTGTTTGTTGATTCGGCTAAGTTGTTCCCCTGTGAGTAGTAATTTGACGATGTTTCAAGGAATATGTCATGTGTAAGTGGGAATTGACTCACCTTGGAGCCTAGGATAGCTTTAGCATTGTCAAAGATGGTAGTTTTGGGTGGGCCAAATCTTGTCACCAATTCCTCAAAGAAATTCACTATCTCTTCCTCTGTCGCATTCTTTAGTGGCACTGTTGATGGTGTTTTCTGCACAACAAAAACTCAGATAGAATGTGATATTCTATCTTTCTTGAAGAGTAAATATCTATCAACAAGCCTCAAGAGATAACCCCAAGCTCTCTAATGTTAGGTCTTGACAATGCATAAACAACTCAGTGATAAATGTGAAGATGCTGGTAATCACAAAGGGACCTTACTACAAACAAATACTGAATCTTAGAATTTATCAGATCTTGCAATGTGATGATACTTCAATCCTAAATCTAACTCAAATGATAAAGTAATAACAAAAGATAAGGGTTTCAAAGAGACTTCTAGATTTAGCACTAACCCTAAGATTAACAATGCAAATGATTAACACTTGAAATGGACCAATCCCTCAGTAACTAATTCCTGCTTAACCCAGATGAATCTACAATCTCACATAAATAATGCAATCTTCTAAGGCATTAAATATTTTCAGATAATAAAAATTCATTCAAAACAACCCTGTTGTAATTGAAATCAATAAACCTTCACAATTGAACTAAGCACAATGAATATAAAAGTCCAGGCTAACTTTGCAAAGCAACCAACAATTAGCTAGCTGCAAAAAGTATGGACTAGGGATTGTTGCAAACACTTCAAGCATCAAACCATAAACACCATTAAATCATATCTAATTCTAAATCTAACATATATCAAATAACCTTGAGAAATTTTGAAAGATAGAATCATAAGAACCATGCAATATAAATCAACACAAAGAGATCACCAAAAATCACAATGTCTTCAATTGTATTGAATCATCCAATAACAACAACAATTCCAGTGTTCTGAGTTACAACACTTTCTCAAAATGAACTAACTCCTAACTCTAATTCTTGCTATACTACCTTGCTTTCTTCTAAATCTAATTCTTCTACTCTAGTGACTTCTACTACCCCCCTAACAAATGAGGTGAAATGTCATATTTATAGAAAACCACCCAAGATATGTCAGCCAAATTAGGGTTTACAATAATAAAAGAGCCATAAACAAGTCAGCCCAAGAAGATCAAGAACAACATAAAATAGCATTAAATTATTGGGAATCATCTAGGTTGGCCTGGGTCCAATGTAACTCGATCCAATGGATGTAAAGGATAGAAGAAGCAAGGTAGAAAAGGCTCCAGATAAATGGGAAGAACAACTCCTAATGTAATTGATCATTAACTGGTCCCTTCATCCCTATCTCGATCCAATTTATCTACCACCTTAAGAAAAAATCCCCCTCTAGTTTGGCCAAAGGCAGAGTAATAAATACATTAAACCCTCCTTTAATCGATTTAATCTCCTCCATTGATTCCCTAATGACTTTGTTAAATTTAGCCTGCACTCAGCAAAAACCAACATCACTATTCATTATAACATGAGGATCAGAATTATCCCATCGCCAATAATATACTCATCATTCAAATACCTCAAAACAAAGATCAAGATCCCCTTGAAATAACGTTAAAGCCTAATTTCTTCAAAGTTTAGGATTTTCGGCCCTTCACAGAATTCCGGCCAGAAGGGAATTTCAAGGAAATCCAAGCCAGGAGGAATTTAGCAATAAAATAACAATAAACATCCAAAATTCATTCAATCAACATCACTAATTAAGAAATAGAATGATACATATTTAAATCACTCAAATCAACCATATAATGTGACATCACTAACTAATAACTCATGTTATCTCTCAATTCTTCATTTCCAACAGGTTTTTGGGGAATTTCGTTGGGGACGGAAATCCGCGAAAATGACAAGACATCGCATGTTTCGGGAAAATGAAGGAGCAATAGAAGTTCGGGGTTTTCCTAGGGTAACGAAATTTTGCGAAGCATTCAAAATCCCAAAATCTCTAATCCTTGACAGCTTGGCCAGATTGATCAAATGATCATTAATTTGGGACTTGGGCTCAAATGTTGTTTGTCTCAAATCGTTCATTGATGGATCCATACCCAAAACTCATTCAAGGGAAATTTGATCGGTATTGGTGATGGCTACAAAGTCGAAACCTTGAGGTTCCACCATAAACATACAATCCCAAGCTTGATTCACTTTGTTTGTTTCACTAAATCATGATAAATTCACCAAGGGCAAGCCAAACATGCCAAACAAAGACTCAAGACGCGCCCTAGACATCATACAAACATTTATACTCATCAATCAAGGCAAGAACACTGTGTACATACCATCAATGAAGAACAATTCAAGAGGGTAGTGACTGGCACGATATCCAAACCTCTACCAAATGCAAGGACACCAGGAAAATGCAATCAAAGCTCGAATACCAAATTTACACACAACATTCAGAGGTTAAGCTCTTCCATATTCAAATCAAGACAAATGACATAAATATTTAGCACAAATTCCCCTAAGAGATCACTAAACACGATTTGCAAAGTTGGTACGAGAACATAAATGTAATGACTAGATAACAAGCTCGGGGATCTGAGGTCAGGAAGGAATTCAGAAATTCGAAGGCCTGGCAAAATTTCGGGAAATTCTGAGGAAGAAATAATTCCCTGAGGATCTAAAATCTCTAAAAATAGTGTAGAACTAGCCTCCGTCGGGTTTCCAAGGCGTTCGGGGAATTTTTAGAAGAGGGAATTTTCCCGAAAACAAGGAAAAACTTGAAATTACCTCAAAGACTTAGAATTTTCAAAATGTTTCCTCAAAAGGGACATTTGTACAAGCAAGATAATCATTCACACACATGCCAAGGAAAGCAAGTCATCAAAATCAAAGGGCTAAAGCACCAAAATGAAAGAAAAAGAGTGTCTCTAATTTCAGCGGCGTGTGTGTGCAAAAATTGCACAACAGGCACAACTTCGGTCCATCTCATAAAGTAGACTATGGCCATTAAGATGCATTTATGTCCTACACTGGAGGTTGGGTTGATCATTCTGATGAAGTCCAAACCCCATTGCATGAATGGCTCATCAACCACTATCAGATTGAGAGGCATTATAGAATTCTTTCTTCTTCTAGTGAAGAATTGATATTCCTTGCAAGTTTTCACCAAGGAGTAGGAATCATTGAATAGTGTCGACCAAAAGTACCCCGCACACATGATTTTGATAACGGTTGTTTTTGTGGAGAAATTCCCACCTACAAAACTGCTATGGTAAGTGTCGAGGATCCTTTTTGCTTGTTCCATGGTAACACATCACAATAGAACATCATTGAAATTTCTCTTGAACATGATCCCTTTAATGAGTGTGAATCCATTGTTTTGTAGCCAATAGAATCTCCTCTTCTGAGAAGGAAGGCCCAGTGGATATTTTCCTATATGCATAAATCTTATTCTATTTCTTCCAACCAACAACCTTCAGACTCTAATCCAACTCATTCCATTAGGACTAGCTCCGACCTTCATCTTTTGGTGGCTATTTCTTCATCGTGCGCAAGATACTTGCACAATCCTCTTTCCCAAATAGTTTTTGTAGGCTTAACCTCAATGTCATACTCAAGGATCTTGGTGATCCAATTGGCCCTTTTCTCGGTGATTTCTCCTTCTATGATGTATTCATGCACACTAGAATGTGCAACATAGACAATCACCTATTGCAAGAGATTAGGTGTTAGAACTTCTTGAGTGCCTTAACTATTGCGAACGCTTTCCTTTCTACAAAGTTGTAATTTGTTTCATATTCCTTCAGGGTCTGAGAGTGAAATTCTATTGGATTTTCTCCCTTTCCCTCATTATATTTCTGAGTTAAGATAGTAGCAATGCTTGAATTGCTACTGAATACATACATTGTGAAGTCCTTTGATAAGTCTGGGTTGACCAGAACAGGAGTGGAAGAGATAGCATCCTTTACTTTCTCAAAGGCTTCTCTGGCTTCCCTTGTCCATTTGAATGTTTGATATTTTTTAAGCATTAGGGTAATTGGCCTAATTATTCCTACAAAGTAGAAATAAATTTGCTAACAAAATTTACCTTCCCCAAGAAGGACTGAATGCCTTTCTTGTTGACCGGGAGAGGAAGCTCTTTGATTTCTTTCACCTGCTCAAGATCAATTTAAATTCCTTCTTTGGACAATATGTGCCCCAATAGTTTTCCTTTTGGTACTCTTAAGACACATTTTTTTGGGTTCAGGGATATCCTGAACTCTTGGCATCTCTTGAACACCATCTCCAAATGATCAAAATGATCATCCTTGGACTTGGAGAACACTATCAAATCATCCAAATAGATTAGGATAATCTTATTGATTAGTTTGCTGAAAGCGATATCCATTGCCCACTGGAAGGTAGCTCCTACATTTAAGAGGCCAAATGGCATCTGAGCGTATGTGAACATTCCCCACTTGGTAGTGAACATTGTATTATGTTGATCCTCCTCTTTGACTCAGATCTTATTGTAACCAAAGAAGCCATCTAACAGAGAAAACATCTCTGACCCTTCCAGTGTTTGTAAGATTGACTCCATTGAAGGTAACGGGTAATGATCATTTAGGGATGCTCTGTTTAGGTCCTGAAAGTCCACACATAGGTGAATATCTCCATTTTTCTTTCGGACTGGGACCAAATTGGATACCCAAGTGTTATTCTTGATTGAGAAGACAATCCATGATTGGATTAGCTTTGCTAATTCTTGTGCCATTAACGCTTAAATCTTGGATTGGATCGGGCCTTTGTTTCTTGGTGGATAGGCTTTACACCTTTTCCAACTCCAATTATGTGTTTAATAATATTAGGGATCATATCCCCTAAGGTCATCATATGACCAGGCCACCACTCCATATTTATCGCAAAAGTTGATAATCCTTTATTTATCGTGATGTGGGACATCCTTCTCAACTTTGAGCTTTCTTCCATCTTTGACCTAAAGGTTCACATAGTCACCTTTGTCTACTACAAACTTTCATTTGTCATTTCGTGTGTCATCACAATCAAAAAGGTTTTCGAGAGTGACTTATACTTTTGTAAGCTTCTTGGATTTCAGCTGATTATTTTTCCTTCATAGGCTTTGATCTTCGACTGAGCCGGCTAAATTCCTCTTGACTCTCGATGAACAAGGTAATGTTTCATCACTGCCAAACACTTGCCAGCTTTGGTCATTGTCTTGAATCACCAGTCAGAATATTACTCATATAGAGTTTTTGTTGTGAATGAGATCAGAGGTAGGATCAAACTGAGATTCGATTGATTCCATGTGATCTACATTTGTATTCTATTTTCAAGCCACCGTCTGAATGTTGAAGGCTTCAAATCCCTCATTTAGGTCCAAAACTTGGTGTCTATAGGACCACATACAAACATTCTTGGCGATAGAAATTCCTTAGACTTGATTGACTACTAGTTCAGAATGTGTGAACACCATTAGTTGCTTTATGCCCATCTGTTATGCAAGGCTAATACCTTGCACTAGTCCTTCGTATTCAACTTCATTGTTCAAGCAAGCAAACTAGAAGTGGAAAGACCTCAGTGTCTTTTCATTTTGTTGGGATATTAAACATATTTTGTCTCTTGTGCCATTCTTGCATCTTGCTCTATCGAAGTGCAATGTCCACAGTTCTAAGGCTTGACCGCTTTCAGATTCTTTGACAACCTTGGGGAGCACTTGATCTTCATCATAGATGACATAGGTGCCCAGACCAGTAGCATGGTAGTTGCTGAAAGGGTCGGTATCTATCTGTTCACTCAAGAGAACATCTTCTTGATCATTCTAGTCTCCGGTCACTCTTTCATCTTCTAGTAGCTCAGTGCAATACATTTCTTGCTTGGTGATAGAGGTATGCACGACTTCAAAATCAATCATGGCTTCATTGGCTACATGTTTCAAATGTAAAGCATCAGATTCTATATTCATCTTCATACCATTCTTGGTTCTAAGGATCAAATATGACCAATCCAGGGACATATATCCACCCACTTTTGAAGTAAATTCTTGAGATAGGAAAATTCTGAACATGGGGTGAACATCTATGATCATAGTGTCTTATGGCACTGTGATACTAGGGCAAGAAAATAGGGTCAAGGGGAGTGCTTTGATGATATCTACAATTTTGACTCTATTTCCATCAAGCTACATCACTCCTATTTTTAAGGGTTCATAGCTGATTCCTAAAGCTTCAGTTATTTGTTTAGGCATAACTATAGTGCTAGCACCAGAAACAATCATGGAATTGTGTAATAATTTCTCCCCTATCATGAGAGTTAAGAAGAAGGTTTGAGGCTTTGGATTATCTCTTACTTCATCAAGGACTTCCATTGTGCTATTTGTAAGAACTTTGGCAGAAGATGGTTGATCAACAACCCTTGCTTTGGGAAACTACTCCATTGGCATTGCACTTACGTCTTCCCAGAGAGCCTTTTGTAGTAGCTTCTTCTATTTTGGGATGGTTTGAATATCCCATAGAGACACATTAGTGGATTATTTCTTCAATTGTTCCACCACATTGAACAATGGTAGATTTAGAGGTTTCTACTCCTTCGCTCTTGTCATAACAACTTCCCTTCATGGTTGATATTGCGAAAGCATTGTGGAGGTACTAGATGTCTGGTCAGAAGCACTTTTAGGTTGTAGAATGACTAGTTTCAGGACAACTAGCTCTCCCATAAATCTCCTCTTTGAGCGAGTGTTATAGTCAAATTGTACTCGTGGTGTTTTAGATGCAGATGTATCATTGGAAAACACTAATTCTTCTCTTCCATCCATGAGAAGAGTGTGTGTTTGGGAGCAATGTTTACTTCTTACTCTAGTGACATCCCTTTCATTTGCATGGTGATTACCGCATTATCCATTTGTGAAGAGGTATACACATAGCTTCTAGGGACTGACGTTGTGGCTTGGTTGTGCTGCTCTACCACCTTTTGTTGTAGGTTGTCGCACAAACAATTTTGGGGCATGTGTGAATTTCTGCAAGGGAAGCACCAGGGGTTGGTGTCATCCACTAAATTTTTTTTCCCCACAGTCACCTCTCTACTCTAACTTAGGTTGGTGCTTTGTAGCAGAGAGGGTACCGGTACTATTTGATTTATTTTTTGCACCTGCGGATTTGTGCAAGTGCCTCCTTGGAACTGGTTTTGTTGGTAGGAGGACCTTCTGCCTTGATAATTCTGGTAGGTAGGCTTCAAAGTTATGGCCTAGTTGTACTTGACAACAATTATCTCATTGACAATAGTTTGCAACATTTCTTTGAACTCACTCATTTCCTCCTTTGAAGAGCTAAATGTAGAGGCAACATTTTGCGGCGCGCTCAGATATGTGTACATGGATTGAGGAGCCATTGTGCTAGTAGAAGGAATCTCTTAAGCAAGAACCTATATTTATGGGAATATAGGAATGATGGGCCAAGGTGGTAATTTCTTAGCATCTATCAAATTGTTCTCCGTCTTGACAGTGATGTTATTTGCGCCTGGTAGTGTGGTTTCGTTGAGAGACTGGATCATCATTAAAATGTCAGGATTGATAGACTTCAAGTAGAACATGAATGCCAGATCGGGCAATAGGTAGATATCAACTTGAATCCTCTGCCAGCTTGTATGGAACTGAGCATTGAAGTCAGCCATGGCTTCATGCAGGGCCTGCTTTATGACCAAGATTTGATAATATAGTGATGATTGGTCTCCTTCATTCGAAAACCTTTGATAGAAAGGCTCCCCAAGCTCATCCTAGGTACTGATAGTTTTTTCTTCCAATGTGTAGTACCAAACTAGTGCCTTGCCCTTGAAAGAGGTGGCAAGTAGCCTTAATGCCACATTTTGGGTTGTAACCCCATGTACCAGAGATACATCTGTAACATCTTGCAAATGTTTGAATGGTGTTCTTGAGCCATCTCTAGTGAATTTAGGTATAGCCTTTAGGATGATAACTAGGATAGTAGCCCAAATGGTAGTGCTACTGGTGCAACAAGAGGGCTTTAGGTGTCCCAGGCTACATAATTTCTATTAGCGGTAGGCAACATGGCTAGTGGAAAGGGAGGGAGAAGTGAAACATTCACTAATTGGGTCGCAAGATGTACTATCCCTAATGGTGGTACTAATAAACTAGGATTATTTGTTGTTTGGGACCTAGTAATAAGCCGATGGCTCATACACTCTTCTAAAAATTGGATTCATTTAAGCTCAGTCCCACTAGGTGTTCTAGGAAAAAGAAAAACTATTGATGCCAAAATTTGGCAAGGTAACAACCCTTTGTGGGAAACTCAATTTATGGGGGGCCTATTACGTAAATTGAGTGACCTTTGAATTTTTAGAGAAGGTGGCTTCTTTTGTAATTGGGGTTTTAGAATGGGAAACAAAAGTAGATATCAAATAAAGGCTCTAACTAGGGTGATATGCTAGCATTTAGATAAAATGCACGATAAACCTATCTTTTGAATATAATATAAGGGTCTTCTAAGCAATTTACCATGTCTTCGAATAACAAAAATTAAGGATTGCAGCATGAACAACTCATTGAATGATATAAAATAATAATCATACTCATTTACTGAAAAGAAGAGTAAAAATACATGATCTAAACTAGCAAACATGCATTCAAATTATAGAAGTATGACAAATAAACCATTCAAACAATAATGACACAGTATAAAGTTTATCAATATCATAATAAATAGAGAGGTCGAACAATGGCATAGTCTATGAGTTCTTGCAATAATCTAAACAATAAAAGGCTTGGTCTCTCCAAAAATCCTAAAACAGTGAAGCTTAAAAAGCATGTAGCATGTAATCTTCAAACTCAAAACCTAAAACTTCTTAAATTCCTCTTTAGAATCAAAAAGCAATATTTATAGTGAGCCTTACACCGCCTAGTGAGCAACAACTGAAAAGATTCAGAATCCTAAGCAATGATTTCCCTCGCCTGTTGTAATAGAAAATATTTGAGACACAAGATTTGGTCGCCCTCTATTCAGGTACATCCTCTACGAATGATGGCAACATGTTGCAGCCTATGGTTTGCTTCATTCCTTTCATTGAAGAAGCTTGTGCTGAAGGGACATGTGGTAGCATATCGCTGCCCACGACCGATTTACTATTCCTTTTTAAAAAACTTGTGCTAAGATGACATGTAGCAATAATTTTTGATAGATGCTTCCCATGGGGCCCACTAAATATTTTTGAGAAATGGAAGCTACGTGGCACACAAGCGAGGACTGACGAGGAAGTGAAAGGAAGTAATCAAAATAACCTATGGTGAAGCCATGTGGGAGCATATTGGGGGCCGATAGAAGAGAAAGGAGAAAAAATCTTTCGGGGAGTGATGGGCCGACATGTGGCAAAGGCCGTGGCGAGAATCAAAAGGGGGTTAATGAATTTATTTGAAGACATGGGCTGGTAGTTAGCCAAAAACTAAAACCCAAAGGGAGTATGGTGAATTTCATATTCACAATAACCAGCAAGCCCGATAAAACTTAGGACTTTAGAAACATTTTGGGGTACTAGCCACTCCATGATTGCTTTGATCTTCTCTAGGTCCACCGCAATCCCATCAGCTAAACTCACGTGTCCCAAATAGTGCACCTTAGTTTGGTAGAAAGTGCATTTAGACATCTTCCCATAGAGCTTGTGATCCCTCAAGTGCTGAAGCACTATCCTCAAATTTTTTTCATGTTCCTCCTCTGATTTAGAATATATGATGATATCATCCAAGAATACTAAGACAAAATCATCTAGATAGTCTCAGAAGATGTTGTTCATCAAATTCATAAAACAACAATGGTAGCACTGTGAATTCATAGTGCCCATATCTCGTCTTGAAGGCAGTTTTGAAACTATCCTCATCCTTTATCCTCAATTGATATTATCCTGAACTTAGATCATTTTTTGAGAATACCTTAGCCCCCTTCAATTGATCAAACAAATCATCTATCCTAGGAAGAAAATATTTATTTGTAATGGTGACCTTGTTAAGCATTCTATAATCAATGCACAACCTCAAGGTCCCATCCTTCTTCTTTACAAATATGATAGGAGCTCCCCATGGGGACACACTTGGCCTAATGAAACCTTGATCAAGCAACTAATATAACTGGTCCTTTAGTTCATGTAATTCAACAGTATTCATCCTATATGGTGCCTTAGACTGAGGCTCAACTCTAGGCATCAGATCTATTGAGAAATTAAATACCTGCTTAGGTGGTAGTTCAATTAATTCATAAGGAAAGACATCTTGAAATGCCTTAAGAATAGGATGATAATTAGTTGATGATTCTGAACTATCAGTATCCCTTCCCTTTACTGCATAGATAGTGCACCCTTTTCTGCTAGCTTTCTTTAGCTACATGGCAGAGATCTACTGGAGTTCCAAATTCCTTTTTATGCCATGAATTTCAACATAATTACCCTAATCATCAAAACACTTCACTATTTTCTCTTCATAGTCAACAAGGGCCTTATGTTCAGTAAGCCAATTTATTCCCAAGATTATGTCATATGACCCTAGGGGTGCTACATACAAATTGTCCTGCATCTTAAGACTAGGGAGTTCAAGTTCATTGCAAGTTAGGAATTGCTCCACTGTTCTATCTACTTGATTCCCATATTGGACCTTCCATGAGTTAGCCATATATCCAGGTTTAACTGGTAATTTAAAAATAGCATGAGGGTCTACAAAACACTCTATGGCTCCAATATCAATAAGGATAGAAATAGGATATCCAAAGAGCTTACTCGATAGCTGGATTGGCATAGCCTGATAGTCAGCATGGCAATTATCCATTGTTGCATGAATAGGATGTTGATTCTTGTTCTTCTGATTATTCCTCTAAGGACACACACTAGCATAATGTTCACCACCGCATGTATAACAACCTCTGTGGGGTGCTTTGGGTCTGTTAGATGCATCTCTCTTCTTGTTGTTATTATAATTTTCCCCTTATTATTATTTTGATTACCTTCATTGCGATCTTGAAAATTATTACCCCTCTTGAGGTTCTTGATCTGCCTATTATTATTGTTGCCTTGATTGTTCTAATTCTGATTATTTCCCTAGGATTTCCTATTACCATATTTAGCATCCCTTATCTTCCTGTAATTAGTAGCCTATTGTAGTTTATTTTCCTGCTTGGTGGCTTTGTCAAAAGGCTCATCCATGGTGGAAGTTTTATGAATATCCACCTCACCCCCAAGATGAGGCCTAAGCCTCAGAATGAATTTATCAATTCAAAACCTCTCATCAAGTTGGTACTGGGATACATATTTAAGCAAATGAGAAATATTTTCCCAATACTGAGTGACTGTCATTCCCCCTTGAGTGAGAGTCTTGAATTTAGTTATCTTTTTGTCAAAATATGACTTTGGTAGCCACCATTTCGAGAAACAATTCCAAAAAAAAATTCCAAGTCACCTTGCCATGTAAACTTTGTTTTCTACCTTTTGTTCTCCCATCAGAGTGGAAGCTTCATCTATAGGTTGATGTAGTCCCATTCAGCCTTTGTCTCATTGGACAAATTTTGTAGGGAAAAATACTTCTCCATCTCAATCACCCATATTTCTACCCCATCTCCAAGTGTTTTTCCATCAAATTTTGGTGGGGTGACCATCTTGAGGTCCTTCAACTCTTGACCACCTTACATAAGTTTTCTTTAGTCTTAGGTTGTTCTACATATATATTTCCTTCATTTCCATTAAATCAGACCTTGCCGGCTTTCGCCTTTCCTATTCTAGGCTAATGGGCCCCTGTTGACTCAACAAAGGATAAGATCTAATCCAACCTATCATTTGTATCACCACGGGATCCACCTCCATGTTGATAAGTTCTAAAATCCATCAAAATCACTCTGGAAAGCATAACATTAAGCGTAATTAGGCATAGGTCCTAGAGTTTAACCTAGGCGGCTCCTAATGCAAAATGTAATGCTTAGAAAAAGAATACTCACATGCTAAAATGTGTTTCCAAGAAATTTTACACATTTCCAAGTAAAGTAAAAGTAAACCATGCATATAACATGAATTATCCATAAGAGCTCAAGTGCAAATAGAGTAATGAATTTTATTTCATGTATCAAGATGGAATACAACCATGTCAATGTTGCAGCATTAGTCTTACATCAATACATCTATTTCAATGTTACATCAAGAGTTTCCAACAATACATCTATTTCAATGTTACATCAAGAATCTTCATCAATACATATATTTCAATGTTACATCAATAAATTTCAAGGTAAAGTTACATTTACAATTGGCTATGTAATCCATTGAAATTAATACAAAACTTACATCCATAGTATAAAGATTTCCTGATCCTCAACCGCCTTGACACCACTAGTCTTCTTGCAAGGTGAGGGCAAAGAGTGTGATTAAGGTGCAGCACTGCAGCCCAACCACAGTACATGACTTCTGGGTTCTTCTAACTGAAGAGAGCCACAATGCCTTACCGAGGAGCTCAAGGGACAAATGGAGTAATGAATTTTTATTTCATGTGAGATGGAATATAACAATGTCAATGTTACTATAACATTAGTGGAGCATCAATACATCTATTTCAATGTCACATCAAAGAGTTTCCAACAATACATCTATTTCAATATTACATCAAGAATCTTCATCAATGCATATATTTCAATGTTACATCAATAAATTTCAAAGTAAAGTTACATTTGCAATTGGCTAATCCATTCAAAGTATTACAAAGCACATCTATGGGATAAAGATTCTCGGATAATCAACTACCTTGACACCACTAATCTTCTTGCAAAATTTTGAGGCCAAGAGTGTGATTAAGGTGCCTTTTCCTCCCAACCATGAACTACATGACTTCCCTAGGTTCTTCCTAGCTCGAAGAAAACCCTAGCCCTACACGAGGAGCCTACCAACCTAGAACAATAAAGAAGGAGGGAACTCTTGATGCATGCCTAATGCCTATATGCATTCCTATACTAGAAAACATATTTATTGCATGCAGGATTTGGCAGAGACATATAAAATTTCTAGGCTTTTAATTAATCCATCTATTTCAATGGCACATTTTCTTGGCCAATCATAAAACATAAAATGGTAGTTTATGAAAAGGCTAAACTACCATCTCTGTGTGTCCACATTCAACATCCTATCCCGAAATTTTCTTATAAAGAAAAAAAGCAGTGCATTTTCCACATAAAATTTCATTTAATTTAACATCATTTACTCATACAAGCATTCTATCATAAACACTTGTCATTTCCAAGTTCATAAAATGATTTGTGTAAATACAATATGTTATAATATACAATTCACAACTGATTTTGCAATTTCACTATGCATTTCATTCTTCAAATCAACTATACTTCAATGAGATAAAATAAGTTTATGTCATGTGCTCTTTTTCATGTATGTGCAAGATATTTCACATTCTATCTCTATTCAAAATCTTAATCTAATTAACGAACTGATGTAAATTGAAATAAAAACACACTCCAATCAACATTATATATATGCATTATACAAAAATCTAGAGATGTACCTCTTCTAATACAAAAACTTATTAGTTTAAAATAAAAATATTGGCCATTTTCAACCAGATTCATTTCTATTGGTTTCTAATTTTTGACCCAGTTTATTCTCAAGTAAAGAAAATAGGTAAATGTATGATAATATCTAAATGTTTATATATATATATATATATATATATATATATATATATATATATATATATATATAAGATTGGGAAAATTATATAGATTACATAGCTATACTAGTGAATTTTGTACAACAAACACTTCATATACAGAGGTTTTGTGGAATGGGTTTCTAAAGAATTAAATATTTGAACAATACAAAAATTATTTTCTCACATTTTGGAATTTGAAAATAATAGAAAAGATTTTAAAAACCTAGATAATTTTCCTTCAGTTGAGGATGCTCTTTCTACCACCTCTTCTCTCTTTCTTGCAATTCATTTTCTGGAGATTCTTCCTCTTATTCTCTCATTTTTCCCTTGTAATCTCACTCTACTAACATCTAACTTCTATTTGGCATCCATTTTTTAGTTATTTTGGAGAGCAATTCAAGAAGAATAACCAACAGTTTTGTATTCTCATTAATCCTTTTTCTCTTTTAAACTTTTCTTTCCAGTTTTCAAAACCTAATCTTGAAAAGATTAAAAATTAAAGAGAATAAAATTTATTTCTTTTGATAATTAATAAAAAGAAATTCCATTGCAACCAAGTGCTTATCTCTTGGAAACAGTTAGATAATGCTATTTTTAACTTGCAAAAAGAAATATTTACTCTTAATGAGGAATAAATAAATATTTAATTATAAAATAAATATTTATTCCAAAGAACTAACATTCAATTTGAAAATAGAATAATTATTTAATTACCCAAGCATAATATTTTACTATAAAACAAAATCTATTATTAAATTATAATTATAATTAATTCTTCTATTTTATTATGCTTTTTTTATTTCATTACCTAATTAATTTAATTAAACTATATAAAATTTTGCTAATGTAATAAAACAGTCAACCTAATTTAATCCTAAATGAATCTACATGATTCTAGGTGTTTTGTGTGTGATCACGAGAACCATTCCTACTTTACCCTAAGCTAACCTCCTCTCCTTAATCACACCCTTGGTCTTCAACCATCTACAACTCAAGCACACTCAGGCACCCATTAATAGATTAGTATCCAAATAAAATCCAAATCAAAACAATAAAATGCATTAATTCAAATATTACTATTCTGTTTTGCTTCAATTTCAAAGTAAACCATATTCAATACTTTTCAACTTTTTAGAATTAAAGTAAACATTTTCATATCTTATCACACCAAAATCATCATAGTATTCATTATTTACTCTACCACAAACATCCAATCATATATCAAATCCACACAAATCCAAAAGAAAGAAACATCATAGTTTGAGACGTGACACGCTACTGCCAATGATCAAACAAAAAATGAGCTCTGAATCTCTCAAGAAACATCTCGCATGATACAAAACCTATATCCAAATGTAGCTTCTGCTCCTCCAAACGCCACCAAATGGAAGCAAAATGTCTAAGGTGCATGATAGTGCACCTAACCTTGGTGTTGCTACCATATGGATTAATGGTGAAACACCTTTTTAGGTAAATTAACTAGGTCTCTACCTCCAAACCACTACTAGTCCCATCAAAAGTAAGAGGACATGCTCTCAAAAGATCCCTCATATGCTTGGCTAAAATAGCCTCCTACTCCACTATAATTTCTATCCTCTTGGGAGACCTCTCTCTCTCCCTGACCACTAACTGATCACCCTCTTGTCTCGAACCTAAGTGAGCAAGAACCTCCTCAATTAAGTGATGCAACTATGCACCCTCCAACCTCGGTTGACCCATATTCTGATCTCTGCCTCCTTGATTATTCTGGAAACCTTGTTGTTCCTCATGATCACTCTTTTGGGAACTCCTAAGGAGGGGTGTCCTGGTGATTATCCTTGGCACGAACACCACCATGACCTCTACCACATCCTTGACCTTGACCTTGACCTCTAGGCATTATCCTACATAGACACCACGAAGGACAAGTTAAGGGTGTTAGGTGAGGAAAACAAAAGGGAAACATAAATTTCAGAATCTATGCAACTAAGACAACATAATGGGCTCTTGTATATACCTAGAGTACCCAGTGTTAGAATCTAGCTCTGATACCATGTGTAATGCCCCACCACGAAACCCTAGAGGACAACTCGCTACAACACTAAAAAAGTGGAAGATTTTTTCTTTAAGAGCAACATACTAAGAATGTAGATGATACTGTAACTTATTTTCTAATCTAAGTCCACTAAGGTTTTGAGGTTACGTTACTAGAATCCCATTAATCAAACAAACAAGAATAGTAAATTTTTGCTGACATCTCATTAATTAAGATTCATTGAACATAATGAAATTCCATTTAACAATATGAATTTCATTTAATCTATCTCATTTAATTGAACAACCAATATGAAATAACCATAACATGAAATCAATAGATACCATACAGAGTCAATTTCATTATCTCACATAAATAAGGCACATCATTATCATTGCTCATTACTAGATAGAGTTCATCAATGAATTATAACATTACATCATTACATCAATGTTTCCTCATGATCAATTGGGGAGAATATACATCAGAGTTACAATACATGATACAATTTTTTTCAATAACATACAAGCAAATGTAATATATTCTACTCAAACTAGCACAAGTGTAGAAGTCCACATTGACATGAATAGTTGCCATATATATATACTTATACGTTTTGAAAGGAATTCAATTCATAATACATAAAGTTCAGCTTACATTACAACGAAATATTAGTTTTAGTTCAAGCTTAAACATAATGTAATACATGAATTGGCACATAATCACACACACACACACACATATATACATATGGATGTGTGTGCTTTCATACAAAACTGAATATTAAGGTAACTGAGAGACTCGTGCTTAACTGAACAACTACATTACTAAAGAGTTTTCACCTTAACTAATGTATACCACTTATAACCATTCGATATTTGTGTATCGACTACCACACAATAATTGTTAATATGCAATCATATGTTACAAATGAAACTACCACTTACAAATGTAGGGGGAAAATAGGGTAACTGGCCGCTGGCCAAGACTGGTTGGGTGCGCCTGGTACCATGCATGCAAGATGAAAAGATAGTGAAAACAAAGCACACAGTGTACATGAGTACCTATTTTAGTCGATACTTTTAGGGTAGAAAAAGAATGAATTTTCCTTCCACAAAATAATGAATATTGGCCATAAGGCATACTCATCAAAGAAATAATGGAGTAAAAAGACTGTACAAGCTCTGATTGCAGGCCTACAATCTGTTTATCAAAATAATACACAATACCAAATGTAGGGCCTATAATATATCGAATGTACAATGATATAACATCAATTATATCATTTATAACCTTCGATACAACTTGAGAGCTTAAAAAAAAAATATAGTGCATAGGGAAGGAGAAGAAAGGCACCAAAATGAAATACAAGGGAAACAATAAATATTTTACATTACATATTTTGGCATACAAGCATTAAAATCTATAGGAGAGAATATAGTTTGTGTAAAGAGTTTCGACCACAGGAAGGCTTATCTAAGGATTACAATAATGGAGTGGTGGCACCGAATACTAGTTTAGTTTTGCTTAAAACAAAAGATGATGAATTCCCAAGAGAAGTCTAAGTGTAAATCAATACACAAAGTGAAAAGAGGGTTTCCCCAAATGAAACTCTGAATTAATTAACCAACCTTAAAACATTTAATTTATTAATTTTAACTTTTACTTTTAATTCTATTTTCACCTCACATTAATTAATATATTTATTTTTTATATTTATTATTAAATCATAATTTTAATTTATTTAAACCAAATAAAATATTAATAATATTTATTTTATCAATAAATACCTTTTAATTTCAATAAATTTCTTTTTAATTATCCAAATTGCCCTTTTTAATTCAATAATCCTTATTTTAATATAATAATCAATCAAATTAATTGAATGAAAAAATACCAAGTAGTACTTGACCTCACAGTGACACAGAAGGAAATACAACATCAACAAACCAACTCGAACTGACCACATAGACAGGATATGACAAATAGATACTCATCCTCATCAAGGATGATGGCTCAACATAGGGAACCAAATGTTATCTCCATATCAGTAATCTCCATTGGTTTTAAGGCACACTCAAACCTAGCAATTCAGGTGGAGTCGATGCTTAGTACCTACAACCTCCAGCAAATCACACAGTCAAGCATGTACATAGTCAAACAGTAAAACACACCATGAGAGGAAATTCCTAGCGTCATAGGGCACTCACAAGTGAGTGATGCAACACTGTTCCTCTTCAGCAAATACATCAGTGCACAAAAATAAAATAATAATAACATGATAAGTACATACATTAGCTAATCACATAGTACTCCTAGCAATATTAACCCACACAATCAATTAACTTGTAAACTAGTCATGACATATACATAAACATCAGTGATAAAAGCAATATCAACTATCTTCATAACAGTGAATCCAACATCTAGCAATGCATCATAATGTCTAATTACAAACAAGTGACTATCAGAAATCAAAAAGAAAACTGAGGGGCACTACAACAATATCATTGTTCCTGACTGAAAGTGTAGTTTCAATTCCATCATATGTAAATAGCTTTGATGTAAAAAAAAATCCCTAATATTTCTATCATTGCATAATTCTATATCTATGCCAATGGGTATGTGTAGGATCATCATGGAAAAATCAAGCCCTTAAGTGGCAAAAAATTCAGAAAAATTAGAGTTAGTCAACTTGACGCAAAATTTTGAATAAGTTATTTATATTATTTCAAATATATGTAAGAATAGAATATGTAGAAAATTGAATGTAGTTTCTAAACTACTAGGTTTATTTATAAAAAAACAAGAAAAATTATTTGGTGAAAATTTGAAATTTCAGTGCAGTAGTACTTAAATTTCAGGGAAAAAATAAGAAGTAGGTGTCCTCCTAATTCACCCTAGCCATTAAAACAGATAATATTTTTCATAAAGATTTTAAAATATACAGAGGAATCCAAGTGTCCGGATGTATTTCTTGGTACTTTTCTGTAATTTCTTTTTGGCAGGACATTAATTTATGAATTTTTTATTGATATTTAAAATATAAAATTATATATCTAATCCATCTATCTCTGGTTTAAAACTTCATGAATTCACTTTCTTTTTAATCATATTATTTGAAGCTAGCGAATGTCATTATTTTGATTCTAAAATATGATACTCATCTGAGTTATTGATGTTTTATCACTTATCAATCATGATTCTTTGTCGTATTCAGCCAGGAAAATGAATAATAATAATTTATTAAATTCAAAGTAAAGAATAATTTATATTGATGGAAATATGAGAATCTCCTTTAAAAACCCTTTTCGTTTCATCCATTTTGGGTAAAAAAAAAATTCCAGCCACATACCCTACACATACCCATCATATCGCCACTTTTTGGCCCATCATCATCTTGCACATACCTCAACCTAACTAAGTACCACTACTATAATAGTGAATACAAAATTAAAAAATGTCAACTTTTCTATTACAAAATAGTTGACTTCATGCTATTTTGTATGTTTTATATAAGCATGTTGTAGCATATTTGCAAAAGTGTTCCAAAAACCTACCTTTAATTTTCAAACATTCCCTACAGAAGAACATTTCACCTTCTCTCCTTTCTGCATAGACTAATGAGCTAGCGGATTTGATTGTGAATTTTGTCAAACTTTTATATCTGGGATGTGTTGAATCGACCTTACCTACTATGCAACCAACTCCACTTGAGCAGCTTGTGAATGTGTTGTTGATACCACCTCATTTTGCAATGTAGCCTAATTGTTGACATTTTTTGCATGATGACAATGATTTGTTAAGAGAAAAGAAAGTGCATAATATTTTGCTTTAAAATTTATCTCCACTCAGACCCCACTTCAAAATGATGACAAGCTAGCTCTCTATAAATGTAACTTGAAGATTTATGCTCCAGTGATGGTGTATGTGCAGGATCATGATGGGCCAAAAAGTGGCAATATGATGGGTATGTGTAGGGTATGTGGCTGATGACTTTTTTTTTACCCAAAATTGATGAAACAAAAAGGGTTTTTTAAGGATATTCTCAACTTTCCAAAAATAGAAATTATGCTTTACTTTGAATCTTAATAAATAATTATTACCCATTTTCTGATTTAACTATGACTAAAGTCCCCTAATTGATAGGTTTGATTGATAAAACATCTATAACTTCAAAATAAAGATCACATTTTTGAATCCAAAAACATGTATCAGATTCCTGGCTATCTTTGTATACACAGGATTTTAAAAAAAAGAATTCCCTAAGAAGCCTTTAATTCAAGCATATGGTTAGATATATGGAGTGCCTTTATATTTTTAAAGTGTTGTAATAAAAAATCTATAATTATGGGTGCCAAATTCCAATCCTTTTGTACGTTGGCCTTATTTTCTGACTTATCATTTCCATGTTAAAACAAAATTATCAGCAATTGCTGCTATAAAAGGGATAGACCTATATATGCATGTATGCCGGTTAGGGTTTCTTTTGGGTCAGGTGCGTACAATGGAAGTGGCCGTTGTAACTGCATAATCTCCTCATGAGGTTTTTACCCGCAAAGGGTGCGACCATGCAATAGTAATCAAAACAATTGGAAACTATTCGGGGACCTTGTATTGGTCTTTCTATATTTTGTAAAATTTGTTACTCAAACTGCAATTGGGGGTTTTATTGTTGGTTCTTTCATGCCAGTATGTTTTCCTGAACTAGCTATATGTAAATATATATATATGTGTGTGTGTGTGTGTGTGTGTGTGTGTGTGTGTGTGTGGTCTACCACTTTTGACTAAAAGTAAAATAAAATCATAATTAATTATTTACTTTGAAAAAAATTACAAAAAAATATGCATCACATTGGGACATGACTCCTCTACTTATGTCTAAAATCTTATAAAAAAATATTCTCATTTTATTGTGGTTAGGGTAATGGCTTATTAATCTACTTCTATTTTTTCCTGAAATTCTGAAGTGCTAATGATTGAAATTTCAAATTTTCTGTCAAATAATTTTGATGCATTTTTAAATAAACCTAATAGTTTACATAAACTATCTAACTTGCTATAGATTCTATCTACATTTTAAAAATAATGGTATTAAATCTCATTCACCTTTATGCTGCTTTTGCCTAACTCGATTTTATAAAAATTTCTGCAATTTAAGGGCCTATTTTTTCCATGATGATCTTGCATATACCCAATGTTTTCATTGCAATGCATATATTTTTGTAGCATACTTTGTGGTGTAAGTAATTCTTGGGAAATATACCACCCACATATGCTTCACCTTTCCAAAAGTTATACCTCTGTATGCTCTTAAGTAGAGCATTATCCTACAAGAACACTTCTTGAATGACAATTTTGGCAAGTTTATGCGTATCTTGATAGTTTGGATTCAAATCCAAAAAATTTGAAACAAATATGGACACTAGGTCTGATGTAAAGATCAACCTATGAGCTAAAGGATATAAAATTTCTTCTCCTATCAAAGTTTTAAAACATTTGAACATGGGTAAGCAATCACTTTTAAAAACATGCGACAAATGCTCTCTTTCCAACCTTTTGGAAAATGGTAGTTCCCATTCATTTGAAGAACAAATTGCTTCTAGGCCTTTAATAGAAATGGACCTAATTTATTTTTTCTAAAAATTCAAAAGAGCATTTGAATTTCGCCACACGTGAAAAGGATTTCAAGCACACTTTGAATTAAAGATTTCTCATTCCTTGTATGAATTACCTGCATACACATGACACATGTTAGCCAAAAAACATACCTTTGTTATGGCCAATATTTTGAAATTTGATATAATCTTCGATGACTTCTATCCAAGATATAGGACACCATGTGAGATATATTTTATCCTTTCTTCAAATATGAATGCCAACTTTTCCATCAAACCTTACAAATGTTGCTTTAGATTATGTTCTAGTGAATGTATTACCACATAATTTTTGTAGATTAGCATGTACTAAAGTAGCCTATATTAGATATTGAACAAATAATTCACACAAATTTGATGCACGACGAAGTTCATATGGTTATACATCATCTATGCATTGGCTTAAGTTGTACATAGAACATGAGGACATTAACCAACATTAAGGCACATTGATTAAATTAATGATTCTTGAAAAAAGCCCATCTAACACTACCCACCTTGGCAATGTTGCTTAAGTTACAATTCCAGATCAACCCCATATTCTAAAGTATATATCCATAGTGCCCATGATACATAAAAAAATTTGTGAATGGGACAAAAAAAAAAGCAAATTCCTGAGTGGCTCTATTTGGAAGAAAATTATTTTCATTTTCAATCTCGCTTGACAATTTTTACTAAAAAACATTTTTGATATATCATTTTCACTTAGTGTTACTTCCAATTCACCTTGTTATAAGCCCCCACTTTCTCTTTAAATTGCATCCTTTAATTCCTATGTAAAAATTTGCATATTATTATCATATAACTGCTCATTCTGAACTTGATCACACCCAGTATTTGTAGGCTTATGTGCCACTATATTACCTTCCCTATACCTATGTTTGATCTGAACACAACTAAACTTTTCCAACAACTTCCATACCTGTTGCATCACATATATGATTTTCCAAGAAAACACTTTTTTTTCTTTACATGCATTCACTATAATTAAAGAGTCTCCTTCAATTACCAACTCTTTACTTTTCATAGCATATGATAGTTGCAAACTATGGAGCAATGCTTGTGCTTCCACCATATTATTTGTTCCTTTCAGGAGTTTTATTGACTTACCTAAAACTAGGATTCCTTTGTGATCTCTAATTACAATTCCTGCCCTTGGTATACATGGATTCCCACATGAATCTCCATCAAAATTTAACTTGAAATATCCTTTTAAAGGTGTAACCTAAGATATTTTACTTCTATCTATTTTTGGATTTGGATTTTGGTGCATGCTTCCTTTAAACGGGAGGGAATTCTTATTCCATTTCATCATTAACTTTGAATCCCAATCTGTGAACACTGACCCAATGCTTTTGACTTTTTAAACATATGCATTTGTTACCTCCTCTATTGAAGATTCCAATTTTTCCAGTACTTGCTCCACCTTCATTTTTTCATTCCTAAATATCTGCATGTTTTGTTCCCACCAAATGGTCCAAAAAACTACTGAAGGAATCAATCTCCAAATGCAAGAAAACAATGTTGTTTTATACAAAATTGGCCAACTTGAGAATAAATCCCATAAATTATTTGGTAGAGGAGCATACCAACTGAATTTGTTTTTTATAAAGGCCCAACACTTAGATGCAGAAGGACACTAAATAAATAAATGATTCACATCTTCTAGATTAGTTTCACATAAGACACACTTAAATTGAGTTTCTATCCCAAGTTTGGAAAGCCTATCACTTGTAAAAATTCTTCTTTTGATAGCCAACCATGAGAAACAACCAACCTTTGGTAGCACAGTTGAGTCCCAATAAAAAGACAAGGCTCTTTGGGGCTGTACACTTTCACCATTACTCATTATTGCTTTATATCCCATTTTTACTATATAGTTTATGTTTTTGGATGGAGCCCATAATAGCTTGTCCTCCCCTCCTAACACATAAAAAATACTTTCATTTAATATGCTCTTAAGTTTCTCTTTCTGAACATCTAGACAAGCTATATTAGAAACATCTTTCCATCTTACTTTCCCAATGCAGTCTATTGGTTCCCAAATCTGCTATCAACTTGAATCCTAAAGGCCTGCCAGGCCTTATGGTTAGATTCAAGGAGAGGTTTGGCCAACGAATGAGAGATTGAAATAAAACCTCTTTCTCCCCTACACTTTAGGCTCTGTTAAATCTAGGAGGGTGATCCTAAGAGTGTGCTTTCAGATACTTGTGTGCCAAAGTATCAAATACACAGTGAACATATAAATCTCCTTTATATGCTTAATATAGAAAATACCTTGAAGTTATGGCTGACTTTCATTACAATGTACACATTAAACATGAGGTTATGTGCAGGATCATCGTGGAAAAAATAGGCCCTTAAGTGGTAAAAAATTTAGAAAAATCAGAGTTAGGCAACTTGATGTAAATTTTAAGTTCCCAAGTATTATTCTAAGCATGTAAGAAATAATCTATAGTAAATTGAATGGAAGTTCTTAGGTAAACTAATTAGGTTTTTAAAAATCTATTTGAGGAAAATTTGAAATTTCAATTACAAAGAAGATTTAAATTTCAGGAAAAAGAAGTGAGGTGTTCATCTCATTCAATTCTGTCCATAATAAATGAGAATATTTTTTATAAGGATTTAGAGAAGGGTGAGGAGTCTGCCAGGATAAGGGATGGCATTAATCTATAATTTTTCCAAGTAATAATTAATTATGAATTTTGATTATAACTTGAAAAATATAAACGTATGTCCGACTGGACCTGAATTTCTGTTTCCAAAACTTCATGAAATTCCATTTTTTTAGACATTTGGTATGCAAAGATAGAATGGATGGATGTTTTGGATTCCAAAGAGTGATGTCTCTGCTTGAAAGTTTATAGCCAATTTTTTTCAATCAACCTATCAATCAGACTTTAGGCCAATTCCAAAATAGAAAATAAACAATATTATTTATTAAATTGAAAGTAAAGCATAATTTATATTGGTGGAAAGCTGAGAATATTCTTTAAAAACCCTTTTCATTTCATAAATTTTGGGTAAAAAAAAGTCGTCAACCACATACCCTACAAATACCCATCATATCTCCACTTTTTGGCCCATCATGATCCTGCACATACCCATGAGAGCTATGATTCTTTGAATTCCACACACACCCACAACAAGACTAATAAGTAAATTTGATTTAAAAAATGATTAGCTATTGAATTAACCAACAAATGTAACATGGATAACACATTTAGATTATTGTGTCATCCTTGGAACATAGTCAACTTAAACAACCACATAATCTAATAATAATCTTCACATCTGACATTATATGAAGCTCTGAAATGATGCATTATAGTATTTCAGCATTATGTCTTAACCTTTACTTCTTACTAGCATCCTAGCACTCAGTTTAATACAAATTTACAGCCATATTCAAGCACTTACATTAATTCTTTGAATTAATAAACAAAAATAGAGCCACACGTCCATCTAAAATTGATAGAGACAAATATGACAACCTTGATTGTATTATTCATAATCTGTAAAACTAGTACATAGGAGAGTAAAATAGTATCAAACTTGAAACATTCAACATTATTTTTCTAGTATTGTAATCAAAATTACATAAATATTAACAGACTTGGACCCTAAGACTTAGCTCTAAAATGCTCTGTATTTTCATCAAAATATTCTTTGTGATTAATTACAAAATAGCCCTCCTCCCATAATGAGGTTGAAAAATAACACTTAAGGAGAAACAAACCCTAAGTGGAGATTAGAACAAGACACTTGGCACACTCAACACCATAGATCAATAACTACATTTGCTTGCTAAAGAGAAGCCCCAACTCACACGTTGTTCCCACTTCATCATTCCTTTGCAATAGAAAAATATTCCCCTTTGTGAAAGAATAAAATTCCCTCTTCATTTTTTCATCATTTTCCCCTCTTATGAAAAATATTATGTTCTTTTGTGAACATCCTCTTACTTTGCATGTGAATTTTTTTCTCTCTGTGAAAATTCTATTTCTAGCAAAGAATATTTGTCTTTTATAATGATGCCCTTTAATTTCTAAAATCTACGGTGTTGTATAATATTTTCACCAGCAAAGTAAAATGTTTATTTACTTTAAAACTAAAATCTTTACTTCATAAGGCTTAAAAAATACTTTACATCCATGCCTTTTTAATTTTCTCACTTCATATTTAGAAACTTTAAATATTTCAACTGGGCCCACCATTTCTTCACACAAACCTTGCAAGCACCATTGCACATCACCCATAGAATTAAAAATGTAGATGATAAATAGCAATGGGAAAAATCCTCATTTTAATTTACCTTAGGCTACAAAAAATATTTTACTTGGGCACTTTTACCTTATCAATTATTTCCCAGCAATTAAAATTTATTTTAATTGTGAGGGCCTTATTCATTCCTATTAGCTGTAAAAGGTTTTATTACTGTGCACATTTGATCATCTTCTCTAAACACTTTAACAAAAAATAATATTTGACATCAATCATGGACAACCATCGCACATTACCCATTCATTTAGAAAAGATAAAATTAATTAGCGATGGGAGATATTCAGGCAACACTCATCGCTAATGAATTCAAGAAAAGATGAAATAAAATAGTGATGTGAGATATTTGTTTCTATTCACCTAAATCCTTAGTTATCTATTTTGTTGCTTCCTAGGAACTTTGAAGGAACTTATTGCAACCATGGCAAGATAAAAATGTGCATGTCATTTTTCTTGATATAGGGGTATTTTTACAACTATCGGCAGCCAAAATTCACCATAAATATGTTTAAAATCCTTGTCCAAGTATTGGGAATAGTCATGGGACGAAATTGAAACTTAGAACAACAGTTTTGAGCTCTAAAACACCCCCAAAAATGTGTTGTAGAGCAAACAACATGATCAACATTCTCCAGTTGTAGAAAACCCTCATTATTTACCTGTGCCTTCCCTTTTGCATTTAATTCCTCAACATTAGAATTTTCCCTCAAATATTTCATCATGCAACACCCACTAGCCCTGAGACATCTTATTCCATCACCACCTGACCTCCATCACATATCGCGAATGTAGTAAGAGAACTAAGATACATATTAGCGATGTGTGTTGAAGAAGATATGAGACCGCCCATTGCTCATAGAATGTGGAGAAAGACAATCAAATCCATGATCAATGATGAAAAGGAACTTCCATCACTGATCGCCAATTCAAATGGGAATTACAAACCCAAAACAGTGATTGGCGATGAGTTCATCCGTGCAGCAGTGAAAGTCGTGAAAGCCGTTTTTCAGCCAATCACAAACGAGAATTAAACTTGCTTTCATAGAAAACATTTGAAATGTATCTTTTTTTTTCCATAAATGCATTTTTCATATTTGCATAATGTTTAAAATATTTAAAAATATTTTAAACATATAAGCATTTGAAACTTTAGAAAAAATGCAAATTTTAATTACACTTATAGGTCAAACGGAGAAAATTCATTGCGCACAAACGGTGACCCCTGGAGCTGATATTTTTTGCGTGTAGCCATAATCAATTATTTAGAGAAAACCCATTTCTACAAATTTCACCCAGCCATTAAAAATCAGGTACCTCCTTTGTAAATTGGCCCCTGGGATGTGTTTGCCACACCAAAAATGCATTAAAATAATGCATCATATGACCTCTTTTTTTGATGAAAATGGAGTTGTAGAGGTTTTAGACTAAAATAAGAAATGGGTTGTCCTTAGATTTTCAAATTTTGAAATGTTTTAGAACACTAATTTTGACCATGTTGCAGTCAGAAAATGACGAGGAAGCAAACCCGAGACACAAAATAACACTCACAGAATAATATTTTATTCAAAAATATTGAACTCTTACATGTAGAGGATCACAAATCCTTGAGCTCTGTGATACATGTGAGTTACAGAAGTCTCATAAATAAAATTATAGAATTACAGAAATTACCCAGATCCCCCTTTCACAGCATGTGAACTTCTTTCCCCAAAAAGTTACTCAAAAATCAGAAACAAGCCCATAAATAGACCCATTTCGGTTTGAAACCAAAAACAACCTTCGAGATAAGATTTTTGGCGGTTTGGTGCCAAAATTACAATTTGAAATTCA
>VDFB02168118.1:202030805-202083210 GCA_007258455.2 Sequoia sempervirens | reverse complement strand
CTGCAATTGTTGAGAACCCCCTGACAAATTTCTTGTAATAACTATTGATGATGGAGTGTGATGATGGGAGCTGCAATTCGACTTCTTTTGTAATTGGGTTTTTAGAATGGGAAACATAAGCATATATAAAATAAAGGCTCTAACTAGGGAAATACACTAGGATTTAGATAAAAGGCATGATAAACCTATCTTTTGAATATATTCTAAGGGTCCGCTTAGCAATTTAACATGTCTTAGAATAATAGAAATTAAGGATTGCAGCATGAACAACTCATTCAATGACATAAATTAATAATCATATCCATTTACTGAAAAGAATAGTTGAAAGACATGATCTAAACTAGCAAAAATGCATTCAAATTATAGAAGTATGGAAAATAAACCATTCAAAAAATAATGGCATAGTATAAATTTAATAAATGGAATAAGAAATAAAGAGGCTGGACAATGGCACATTTTGTGAGTTCTTGCAATAATCTAAACAAAAAAAGGCTTGGTATCTCCAAAAATCCTATAATTCTAAAACTAGTGAAGCTTGAAAAGCATGTAGCATATAATCTTCAAACTCGAAACCTCCAACTTCTTGAACTCCTCTTTAGAAGCAAAGAGTAGTATTTATAGTGAGCCTTCCACTACCTGGTGAGCAACAACTGAAAAGATTCAAAATCCTAAGAAATGATGTCGAGGAAATGATTTCCCTCAGCTATTGTAACAAAAAAGATTCGAGACACAACATTTGGTTGCCCTCCATTCAGGTGCATCCTCTATGAATGATGGTAGTGGTCCCAGAAAAGTCTCATGTAGAAAAGTGTTTCCTCCTTGGATAGGTAGTTAGAATAGGTGGTAGCATGTCACAGCCTATGGTTTTCTTCATTCCTTTAGCTAAAGAAGCTTGCGCTGAAGGGATGTGTCATAGCATATCGCTTCCCATGGTTGATTTACCCTTCCTTTGTTGAAAAATTGTGTTGAGATGAAACGTAGCAATAATGTTTTATAGATGCCATCTGTGGGGCCCATCAAATATTTTTGTGAATGGGAGCTACATGGCACGCGAAGGGGGACTGAGAAAGAAGTGAAAGGAAGCAATCAAAATAACCCACAGTGAAGACACAAGGGAGAATATCGGGGGCTAATAGAAGAGCAAGGAGAAAAAATCCTTTGAGGAGTGATGAGTGGACTTGTGGTAGAGGCCCTGGTGACAATCAAAACGGGGCTGATGAATTTATTTGAAGGCATGGGCCAATACTTAGCCAAAAACCAAAACCCGAAGGGAGCATGGTCAATTTCGTATTCATAGCTTCTGGTGACTATCAGGGGAATTTCCCTTAGAGGAAGAAGGAACCCAAAAAATTTCTCTAGTTCACAAACTAGAGTGCCATCCATTGGCGAGGAAATTAGAGCCTAGAAAAGGCCACCTATAGGGGTGGCCAATCATCCTCAGATGGTCTCGCTATATTGCACAAATTCTCCTATTCTCCACCTAGGTTGAGCATTTCTTTATACAGTAGTACCTCAGGTAAACTGGCCCATGCCTCACAATGGAAAAGTAGTTGTGCAAGAGGATGAATAACACCTTCAATGTTTGTTGTGGTAGGAGGATGGTTGAAACTCTGGAAAGCATTTGGGTCTTGCTCCTTTTCTTCAATTCTTTGTGCAATTTGCTTGGCTGTGGCGATTGACCCATCTTTAAGAAATGAAGACGACAGACCTAACTCGCTCAGCTAGGAGAAATTTTCCTACATGTCATCCATTGTTTGGTTCAAAGTAGTTTTTGTTGCTTTAGTTCACTTGAAGGGCGAGTGGCAATGGATGAACTTGTTTGTTGTTTGGGAATCGATATCCCGATCTTCGATCCTTGCTTTGGCTAGGTTTTCATCAGAGACTAAATATATCTTTCTTAGCAAACTCTTTGTTTCTCTAACCTTCTCTGAGATGAACCGTGGGAATTTCTCAATTGTTCCATGAACCTCCTAGCTCAATTTTGTTGCCTTCAAAATGAACCAGAGCGTTGGTTGTAGTGTTAGGAAGAATGTTTTAACATTTTCCCAATAAGAAATATATAGTTTCTGAGCTAATGGGATGAGGTTTGGTTGCGCGGAGGAGGCTTGGAGAGAGCTCTTTAGAGAGGCGATCTCTGCATCCTCTGAGTTAATAACCTCTATTAATTTTGAACTCCTTTTTTTTATGGATGCCAGTTACTCCCTGAAGCTACTTATCTCTTTATACCAATTCTCCTCCGTTGGGGAGTGGTTCACCAATTCTGTGTCAAGAGAGGATTTTGTCTCTTCAAGCTCCCTTTTTAACTGGGACTTTTCTCCTTCAAATTCCATATGATTCTTTTCTAATTCCTGCTCATATAGAGTGCGTTGAGCTACTAACTCTTTATCCCTTTTGTTGTAGATTTTACTTCGTCAAGGTCAATTGGCTCTGATATTTTTGGTTCCTCGCCTATAGCTTGTTGAGTAGTGTGGGGTCAATGGAATGGGACCTATTGAGTTTCTCTTGGAGTTTTCTCCACTCCAACTCTTCTACTCGCACTTTCTTAGACAAGCACGCAACTTCTGCTTCTAGAGATTTCTCCTTCATTTCTAGGAAACTAACCCTTTCCCTCACAAGCCTTAGTTGCTCCTCCTTTTTCTTCAATTGACGGTCAGAATTTAGGAAGTCGGTTGTCACCACCTGCTGTGTTTCCTCCATGAGTTCTACCTTATCCTATGGTTGGACTGTAGCTAGATCAAGACCCATGACATACATGTGTTAATCAATCGACAACATCTTTCCTTGTGGTTTGACAACATTTAGGTACATGGTGGAAAAATTCAGAATTTTTTGTGCTTCATTGTAAACTGTATACACCTTAGACTCTGCCTCCTTTTTATCATCCTTTTATTTTCTCTTTTGGATCCTGAGGGCTCACATTTTCTTTGTGGCTTCTCCCTAGGATATGAATTCAGATGGAAATTGAACTATTCCACTAGTAATAGTTGTACCAAGAGGTAGGGAAAAAGTGAACACAAGTGTAGAAGGCCTTTGCATTTTCTTTGGTGGGAGATTGAATGTTTTGGTGGAGAAAAAGGGAACCTACCATAGTTTGATTTGTGAACTAGGGGAAGGGATCATCAGTTGTTGTAGTGATGGGGTAGTCATAACCAAGTCCATTTTCTTGGCATACTGGGTTAGACCCAAGGTAGCAGAGGCAATAGGGGTGCCAATGGTGACTGAGCATTCAGAAAGAGAAGTGAGAAGAGATTGAGCAATGACGGTTGGTGTTAAGGTTCACAGAGGAGTTAAGATAGATGGATCAGTTTGGGTGAATTAGGAGAAACCCCCCACAAACATTTTGGTAGGGGTAGAGAAATTAGGGCCGACACTTGTTGTAAGGGGTGTTGTGGAAATGGAAGAGGATACCAAAGATTAGGAAGTAAGAAAAGTGGAAGAAAATATTACCTATTGACTAGATGATTATGGTGGTTCACTCATTTTTGGTTCCGTACTTTGAGCTCTTGGCTCACTACGAACACTTGGCTTGCAACGACTCCTTGTGATCCTTCTCTTGGAATAGTTTCTGCACTCTGTCGCTTAGCAGGTGGGGTGTCTCCCACTTCTATAGTCTCCAACTTTTATTGCTAGGCTACTCTTGTTTTTGAGGCCCAGGTGAGTGTCCACGAGGCTCGTGACATATTTAGTCACACATTTGAAGTGACATAAGCAGAATGCCCTGTAGACTTCCTCCTTTGCTAGGTGAAGGATGCTGATGTCTCAGCTTCCTCTTCTGAATACTCTTTTCCTTCATTGAGGTTGTTGCCTCCATTAGCACTTCAGTTGGAAGCAGGGTGATCATCATCCCAAAGCTTTTCAAACTATTTGTCCTCCTTTACGCTTTCATAAGGATCATCAAGCCATTTTGTTTCCTAGTGACATATCCATAAGGCTCTAATCCTTTCATTAGGCCATTCCTCTTCATTCCTCAACTTATTGTATAGATCCTTTCTAATTTTTTGGTTCTCATCATAATCCACCAAAATGAAGTAGAACCTATGCCATGGTGGTGTACTATCTTCCATGGGGATATGAATCAGGTCAACCAATAATTCATCTTCATCCTCTAGCAGGTTGTGCCTCCGCCCCCAATAAGACCAAGGGTTGTGAGTTACCTTGAGATGCTCGTATGGTAAATCATTGAAAGGATTGTAACCCCACTTGTCATAGATCATTACCAACCCTAAATGAGCTACCTTATTCTACAATAGTGGGTGTGTGTACTTCTTTTTCATGGCCACTATTTTAAAACTTTGCAGACAGTTGAAGAATCCCTTCCTCTTGACATTTTTCCCACAACAGAAGGTAATATCAATAATGCACACTTGCCATAACAATTGAAGGGCTAGCACTTGATTAGTCGCACATGTTGGAAGGTGGAATGGTTCCCTAGTGAAGCCTTGCATTCAGATGAATGTAAAATCCACTCCGAAAAACCAGTCACATTTGGGGGTTAAATTCTGCATAAATTTTGTCTGAGTCAAGGTGAGCTAATTAATGCACTCCTCCCCTTGCAAATATTACAAAATCGGAATCAAGAAATAATATGAAAATGCATAATAATCAAAAGTAGAAGAGATGAGAGGGGTCCAGATAGAAATTGGCTTTTTCCTCTTCTTTTTGTCAAAGATAGACAACTTTACCCGCTTATCAAAGAAATCAGGGTTTTGATACAAAAACATATGAGCAAGATAAGAGACAAATCTAAACTTTTGTTCAACTTGGTACTTGTTAATTTTCTCTATCATCTTCATTGAGAGGAATTTTGCAAAATAATAACAGAAGTAAAAAAATTTCTTGCAGAATTGGAAAGCCGGGCCCAATTGAAAAGACTACACTTCTTGGTCGGTGTCTAGATCAAAAACAAATAAGATCATTGATAAGGCATCTCGCAGGTCTTCCTTGAAAGTATCATGTGGCGTAGGAATTTTTTGTGGCTTCCCTTGTTCTGCTTCAATCCTTTGGGTTTCTTCATTATAAAATTCTAGAGCCTTATCCTTGGTGTTCCATATATGATCTCCCTATCTAGGAGTAAATGTCTCCACTTCCCTCCCTCTTTGCATAGGGTCTGGAATGCACAACATATTGCAGATGGTAGTCAAGTTGATGTTAACTGACAAAGTTTGGCCCTTAATTGTGTTGGTACTTGGATTGAAATGCTTAATGGCCACATCGACCAATTCTGGGTAGTAGTGCACAAATGGGACCATATATTGAGGAAACCCACAGAACCATACTTTTTCTGTAATTGACAGTGCCCTTCTAGACACCTTCAATCTTTTGCAAGCTGCTTCCCTCAATCTTTTAGGGTTCTTTGTGAGAAAGGGATCATGAACATTATCCCAATCTTCTTGAACTAAGCTCTAGTCTCTATAGTTTTTGGGCTTGTCTAGCTGCCTTGTGTTTACCCATTTTGGCTTGTCAGGAATACCTGGTGTAGCATAATAAATATTCTCAAAGACATTAATAGCTGGTGCTCCTCGCAGAGCTTTAGCTAATCTTTTTGTCATTACTTGTGTAACTTCTTGGCTTGAATGTTATGTCATTGTTAATTTGCGGGAAGCTTTTTGCTTTAGCTTGAATTTTTGTACAACTTTACTTCAGCTTTGGCTACACACTAGGAATTTCTTTTGTTCTAGGTGATGTATTTGGAAAAGACCTTTTGAGTACCTCAAAATTTCACATGCAATACTTAGCTATTTTCTCTCAAGGTGGTAGATGAGAGTCACCTTTTTTGCATTTAATGTGGCATGTACTACCAACCCTTGGCTTATCCAAGATGAATTACTTACAATTTTGATTTAACAAGATTCATAAATATAATTAGCAACTGTAAGTATAGCATGATTTTCTTGGAACTTGATCTGATGCTTTGCAAGCAGCCTAAGCATTTGTATGCATTGGCAATCAATATCCTAAAATGAACGATTAGGCCAAAGATGTGCTCAACATTTGAAAATATATGAGCTTTTCCTTGGAATAAGAAAAATACCTAGAGAATGACACCTCAGTCCTTGGTCGTGCATAACACCACTGACCGATACCCCTAGCTTAGGCTAATTAATTAGCCCTTATTACTTTTGCACGCAGCAAACCGTACTTAGTAGACACAACTGGGTGGGAAATTCAAGTAGGCATGGGCACAACTTTCAAGTTGGTACTTGATTAACATCACGTTTATGGCAAGCAGATTACCATGCCTTTCCTCACTTTTTCTATAAATAAGAATCTAAGCAGTAGCGAAATCACATTTAGTAGTTTGAGCAGAATTGGTATTTGGTAATTGGTTTAGCAGTTTATCATTTACAGTTACGTAGCATTCTCATAGGAAAACTTAGGTGCTTTGTAGAGATAGTTTTAAGGTATTCACAAAGAGTTTGACAAGATGAACACCCCAATTAGGCTAGTGTTACATAAGTCTCAGACTTCCTTTTTAGGTGAGATTTCTACTAGGGGCTTAAAAAAGATGATGAAGAACAAGCACTCACTATCCATCATAGCCATAAAATGGGTCTTGGGACAAGACTTCCTTGAGTATGAGGACAGATATAGAGTTATCACTAACATGTTCTCACACTTTGTTGATTCTATGCTGGATATAGGAATTTCCAAGCCTTTGATCTTGCATCTGGTGAAGGAAATTTTCCCCAAGAAGTACCTAAACAGCCTTGGGGAGGTTGTTGCAAATGCTACACATGGTGGGGGAATTCTGACTATGAGTGACCTCTAGAGGTTCATAGAAGAGGATGTGGTTGTGTCGTGGCTGCCATTTCTGAGTGGATTTCACTTCCAGTTGCAAGATGAGCACCACTAGAGGGTCATTTGAGCCTACCACTTCCTATTCATATGTACAACATTGTGTAGTTCTACAACATTTACTAGTGCATGGATTTCAGGAACCTGGTGTTCCCTCCGCCTACTTTTTCTCCATTGGATGATGTTGTTGCTACTGATAAATCCCTGTGGATGAGGATATTGTGGATGCTACCATTGATGTGTTCATTGTTGTTGCCCATGTTGTGAATTGAAGACTCATGTTTTTCCTTTTGCTTTCTAAAAATCTTATAGTGATTAGTCTATTTTTTGTATACATGCCTAAAAAAGGATTTCGTAAAATATATAAAAGAAGCAAACTAGAATTATATACTTTTGGAAGCATGGTTTATGAGCCATTTTGAAAATGTAAATATCAAAGCATATATAATGAAAATATATCTTTATATAATCATCCTATTGTCTTCCTTTGGATTCTACAACTGGGTCGTCTTCTTCTTCTCAGCATGTATGTTGCAATGCAATTTTCCATTTGGGTGTTTTAATCTTTTTGTTCTATTCAACTATGAGTTTATTTCCCTTACTCTTTGTAATAATGGGTCACTTGTTCCTTTTTTCCTTGAATCATAGAATAAATAAAATGACCGGCCAACAAAACAAAAGGAAAAGAAGGGAAAAATGTTATAAACATATTTACATGGGTATGGTAAGGAAGCTTAATTGAATAATTTCAAGTGAATTCTATTGACCAAAATTCCCAACATTTCCTTTTCCATAGTTTCTAACTCATGTGCATTGTGTTCTTTGCATTGAATTATTTTGAATAGGGCTTCCCAAAGATTGTCAAACTTTCTATGGTGACCTAGCTTCACGGCCCTTTCATTAAATTTTAGCACTAAGTCTTCACACTTTAGACCTTGGTCAAATGCTTTCTTGTCAAACCACCTTTTAACCACTTGTTGGAGATTAGTCATGGCTATTAGGAACTTTTCCCTTTTTTATTGTCCTTCTACCAACTCAGCTAACAACACCTCCATTGCACCATTTTGTTCCACCTTGAGAGATTTTAGCAATTGTAGTGCTGGAATCTCCATAGAGATAAGCAATAATGCCTCTTTTCCATAAACTAGCTCATACGATGAAGTCTTGAGGACTTGCTTTGGAGTTATGTTGTCCACCTAGAGTATTTTTCAGAGGTTTTGGTGCCACTCCCTTTGATATTCTAACCCAATTCTTTTGAGGAGTCAGACCATATTCTTGTTTGTTGATTCGGCTAAGTTGTTCCCCTGTGAGTAGTAATTTGACGATGTTTCAAGGAATATGTCATGTGTAAGTGGGAATTGACTCACCTTGGAGCCTAGGATAGCTTTAGCATTGTCAAAGATGGTAGTTTTGGGTGGGCCAAATCTTGTCACCAATTCCTCAAAGAAATTCACTATCTCTTCCTCTGTCGCATTCTTTAGTGGCACTGTTGATGGTGTTTTCTGCACAACAAAAACTCAGATAGAATGTGATATTCTATCTTTCTTGAAGAGTAAATATCTATCAACAAGCCTCAAGAGATAACCCCAAGCTCTCTAATGTTAGGTCTTGACAATGCATAAACAACTCAGTGATAAATGTGAAGATGCTGGTAATCACAAAGGGACCTTACTACAAACAAATACTGAATCTTAGAATTTATCAGATCTTGCAATGTGATGATACTTCAATCCTAAATCTAACTCAAATGATAAAGTAATAACAAAAGATAAGGGTTTCAAAGAGACTTCTAGATTTAGCACTAACCCTAAGATTAACAATGCAAATGATTAACACTTGAAATGGACCAATCCCTCAGTAACTAATTCCTGCTTAACCCAGATGAATCTACAATCTCACATAAATAATGCAATCTTCTAAGGCATTAAATATTTTCAGATAATAAAAATTCATTCAAAACAACCCTGTTGTAATTGAAATCAATAAACCTTCACAATTGAACTAAGCACAATGAATATAAAAGTCCAGGCTAACTTTGCAAAGCAACCAACAATTAGCTAGCTGCAAAAAGTATGGACTAGGGATTGTTGCAAACACTTCAAGCATCAAACCATAAACACCATTAAATCATATCTAATTCTAAATCTAACATATATCAAATAACCTTGAGAAATTTTGAAAGATAGAATCATAAGAACCATGCAATATAAATCAACACAAAGAGATCACCAAAAATCACAATGTCTTCAATTGTATTGAATCATCCAATAACAACAACAATTCCAGTGTTCTGAGTTACAACACTTTCTCAAAATGAACTAACTCCTAACTCTAATTCTTGCTATACTACCTTGCTTTCTTCTAAATCTAATTCTTCTACTCTAGTGACTTCTACTACCCCCCTAACAAATGAGGTGAAATGTCATATTTATAGAAAACCACCCAAGATATGTCAGCCAAATTAGGGTTTACAATAATAAAAGAGCCATAAACAAGTCAGCCCAAGAAGATCAAGAACAACATAAAATAGCATTAAATTATTGGGAATCATCTAGGTTGGCCTGGGTCCAATGTAACTCGATCCAATGGATGTAAAGGATAGAAGAAGCAAGGTAGAAAAGGCTCCAGATAAATGGGAAGAACAACTCCTAATGTAATTGATCATTAACTGGTCCCTTCATCCCTATCTCGATCCAATTTATCTACCACCTTAAGAAAAAATCCCCCTCTAGTTTGGCCAAAGGCAGAGTAATAAATACATTAAACCCTCCTTTAATCGATTTAATCTCCTCCATTGATTCCCTAATGACTTTGTTAAATTTAGCCTGCACTCAGCAAAAACCAACATCACTATTCATTATAACATGAGGATCAGAATTATCCCATCGCCAATAATATACTCATCATTCAAATACCTCAAAACAAAGATCAAGATCCCCTTGAAATAACGTTAAAGCCTAATTTCTTCAAAGTTTAGGATTTTCGGCCCTTCACAGAATTCCGGCCAGAAGGGAATTTCAAGGAAATCCAAGCCAGGAGGAATTTAGCAATAAAATAACAATAAACATCCAAAATTCATTCAATCAACATCACTAATTAAGAAATAGAATGATACATATTTAAATCACTCAAATCAACCATATAATGTGACATCACTAACTAATAACTCATGTTATCTCTCAATTCTTCATTTCCAACAGGTTTTTGGGGAATTTCGTTGGGGACGGAAATCCGCGAAAATGACAAGACATCGCATGTTTCGGGAAAATGAAGGAGCAATAGAAGTTCGGGGTTTTCCTAGGGTAACGAAATTTTGCGAAGCATTCAAAATCCCAAAATCTCTAATCCTTGACAGCTTGGCCAGATTGATCAAATGATCATTAATTTGGGACTTGGGCTCAAATGTTGTTTGTCTCAAATCGTTCATTGATGGATCCATACCCAAAACTCATTCAAGGGAAATTTGATCGGTATTGGTGATGGCTACAAAGTCGAAACCTTGAGGTTCCACCATAAACATACAATCCCAAGCTTGATTCACTTTGTTTGTTTCACTAAATCATGATAAATTCACCAAGGGCAAGCCAAACATGCCAAACAAAGACTCAAGACGCGCCCTAGACATCATACAAACATTTATACTCATCAATCAAGGCAAGAACACTGTGTACATACCATTGATGAAGAAAAATTCAAGAGGGCAGTGACTAGCACGATATCCAAACCTCCAGCAAATGCAAAGACACCAAGAAAACACAATCAAAGCCATCAATCAAAGCTTGAACACCAAATTTACATGCAACATTCAGAGGTTAAGCTCTTCCATATTCAAAGCAAGACAAATGACATAAATCTTCAACACAAATTCCCATAAGAGATCAATAAACACGAGCTACAGAGTTTGTATGAGAACATAAATGCAATGGTAAGACAACAAGCTCGGGGATCCGAGGTTGAGAAGAAATTCAGAAATCCGAAGGCCTGGTGGAATTTCAGGAAATTCTGAGGAAGACAAAATTCCTCGAGGATCTAAAATCTCTGAAAATAGTGTAGAACTAGCCTCCGTCAGGTTTCCAAGGCATTCAGGGAATTCTGAGAAGAGGGAATTTCCCTGAAAACAAGGAAAAACTTGAAATTACCTCAAAGACTTAGAATTTTCAAAATGTTTCCTCAAAAGGGACATTTGCACAAGCAATATAATCATTCACACATATGCCAAAGCAACCAAGTCCTCAAAATCAAAGGGCCAAAGCACCAAAATGAAAGAAAAAGAGGGTCCCTACTTTCAATGGGGCATGTGTGTGAAAACTGCACAACAAATGGCAACTCTACTGGAAAAATGCTCTAGAGCATTTTGATGAGAATAGGAATCATGAACCCAGAATTGTTGGTTTCGATCTCCCTATTAGGCAAACAAATCAAAATGAAATATTATATAAAATCAGAATCAAAGGTAAACTGAACCTTCCATAAACTAAAAGTTTGAGTGTTTGCAAGTGAGTTCATTTCCCTCCTTGAGCTACCATAGAAACCAAGTTTAGTCAATTTAGGCTACGTAAAGATTCTAGCTCCAAAAGCAACCTGGATAGAGCCTCACTGCTAGTCAAGCGTCTATAGCCCCGATGAGGTTATCACTGTGATTCTCCTAGAAATAGCTCTACTGCCAGCCAGGCATCCATAGCCCCGATAGAGATATTCAAATACTCCTGATAAGTTGAATTCATTCTTTTAATTTTCAACATTTTATCTTTTTCTTCTTTTTGATATTTCTTTTATTTTCACTTTTTTTCATTTCAACTTGTGTACAATGAAGTTCACACTCAGGGCTGAGAACCACTATGGTGTTGAAGAAAAAATAGGATTTTTCACCTAACATGACCTTACAAGGAGCTTATGTCAACCTCAGGATTCTTAAGATGTATGAAAGATAGAAGATTTCAAAATTCTTCAGGTTCAAATCAAACCAATGACCCATCTTCTTTAGATCAAACATTCAAACCGCTTGACACTAACAAAAGATCTCAACCATCCATTCAAGACACATGATTAAAGTTCATAAATGAAATACCAGAATAGTCCCAAATAATGAATAATTATTGTGCAGGAAAGACACTTCCCCAACTAGAAAATAGAAAAACCCAAGCCAGAGAAGTAAAGCAACAACCAAACCAAAACCCAAAGCAAATCTAAACTAACCAAAGTAGAAGAAAACAAAAGGAAACAAAGCAACCAAACTAATCAAACCTAAACTAATGCAATCTAATCTAAAGAAAGAAAAAGCAGAAAAGAAAACTTAAAGAAAGTAGAGCAAACTGCATTTATTCAAATCAAACTATATACAAAGAAACACCAAAATGACTCATGACTAGACATGATAAACTGAGACCTACACCTATTTGACTTTTTAGTGCATGGACAAGCAATAAGGTGAAAGTAACAGTCCTTAAGAATGCAAACTTATCTTTATACTCAACAAAGTAAATCACCAAATTGCAGCATTCAAACTTAACATTATTGATAGGAATAATCAACAATTGAGGAAACTCATTGAAACCATGATCAATCCATATGCAAGTTGTCTTCCCTAAACTTCCATAATCAAATTGATAAGCTTCAAAATTCAAAGTAAGAAAGAAACAACTTGATTGTGTACTTCTGTGGACTGAATGTTGTGTTCATTACCCTGCACTTATGAAGAGTTGATTCCCCTATCTCTAGGCAGTCTCGAATGATGATGCAATATCCCTCTTGCATTCAAAACATGCGAAACATAATAGAATATTCAATGAATAATTTAGGGTGAAAATCAGATTGAATAGGTTCGGAAGTGTAAACATGGAACTTTTCACCTATTTGCATTTCTTCATGAGGAATCAATGACAAAATTGTAGAAGCCCTATCATGTACAGTAACTTCCCCATCATGATGTTCATCAAGAGGCCCCACAAACTGATCCTTAAGCATGTCTTCACATACTACAATGTGGTTAAGCCCATCTAATATGACTGCAACAATTTTGTTCTAAGCATCATTCATATTTTCATGCACATCAGTATGAATCACCTCAGCTATCTCATCCTTAATACATAAAATCTATGAATTTTCACTATTTAGTCCACCAATAGATAGAGAGAAAAAATAATTTAATGGATAAGAAAACTCCCTGAATTCTTTTGTTGGCACTGGTTTAGGTTTGTAACTATAACCCTTAGGAACATCAGCTTCTTTATCAACAATATCAACTCCTACAATTTGCGTCATGGGACATTCATTAACAATTTGTTGAGGCTCCTTAATTGAAAGCTCAACCTCCTCCAGGGCTACCTCAATGTTTACTACTATGAATTTTTTAGATCCCATGCCAGTAATTCTTCCTGTAGACATTTGCCAGTAGCTTGTTGAAATTCTTTTATTGGAAGCTCATCAGCACTATCAGATTTATGAACAGGTTTCTTAGGCATATCATTTAACATAAGGACTTCCTCAGCCTCCAATCCTTGAGGGTCAACTATTAGTGCACAATTTCCCAAGCATTTTTTAGATAGGAGTATCTCCTTGAAAATATTTGTATCAATTTCGCTTGAAGCACCCTTTTGTTCAGAAAGCATATCTCTTTCAAGAGACCTTAGTACTACACTCCTAATTGTAGGATCCTTTAACAACTCACAAGAAAAGATACTTACTTTGGATTTCTTGAGTTCTTCTACGAAACATTCTCCTATTTTCTTTGCAATCATGATAGAACAGTTGTCTTCAGAGCTAACCACAAACTTATCCATGTTGCTTTCAATGCTTCCTCCTTTATCAACATCAGATTGTCCTCCATTTATGAAATGCTGAGGAGGCACATGATGGAATGCTTGAACCTCCTCAATTGTAGACTCTTCTTCATCTAGTGGACCACTATCATTCTCCTCATTATTTCCAAAAGGTTGAGCTATAGATCCTTCATTGTATGGATACTCTATTTTGGCACCTTTATCGTATTCTTCTTCTAGTTCATTCTCTTCACTTCTTGGAAATGGGACATAATTTACCACCATGAATGATATGTCATGAGGATTATATGGTACTATCTCCTACCCACTCGAACTGTTGGTGACATGTTGAACTTCTTGTTGGAAAATGGACACAATAGTCTGGAATTCTTGACAATCCAACTCAAAGTGTTGATTAGTGTTATTAAGCCTACACCATCCTGAAAGAGCTGCCTCAGCCAAGTGAACTCCACTAGATTTCTAATGATTGTTTGGTTGATTTAGAGATGTTAGAGCTCCTCCATTACTCTGACGTGGTAGCTACCCTCTATCAAATGTTGGCCCTTAGTGTTGATCTTTAAAATACTTTCCACCATCGAGATTCTACCCCTAATCTTGATCATAATTGGACTGAGTTCCCCTTTAGATGGCCTGAGGTTGATTATTTTGGTTCCTTAGGTAGGTGACTTCGGTTTCCAACTTCTCAACTAGCTCTGTAAGTGCATCCAACCTCTCCTTGTGTGCACTATTCGATGGAGGAACAATACTAGCTGAATTATGAATATAGTTAGTATGGAACCCATGGTTCAAGGATTGATTAAATACCTCAGAGTTCTACAAGTAACTGGGTATATTAGCTTGCTGATGAAAGAATGCAAGCTGGTTCATATTTGAATGGTAATTTGACATGGGTGGAGCTTGATTCTAGGACTGGCCTAGATGTGGAACCATGGGTAATTGAGGGACTGAACCCAACACAGGTATTTTGTTAGCTAATGGCAAGGATCTAGACAAGTGCTGCCTCAAATTCGTACTCACTTTAACAACCACATCATAAGCTTCAAGTAGGCTATCAGGGGGGTTTTCTCTCCATTTCACAAAGGTTGATGTTAAACTATCCAAAGCTTCATAATAAACCTCCCTGGAAGAGGCATCATCTATAGCATAAGGGGGTTGTAACCTAGCATAAGCCCTATGAAATATATTATTGAAAGCCCCTATTGGTTCATTTTCCTCCCTCTTGAGCCTGGTAAACTGCAAAAGTAGCTCATTGGCACTGATGGGGATCTTAAATTTTTGTAAAAATGAAGTTTCCAATTGAAGCCAAGTAGTGATAGATCCAACAGGAAGATGGTTATACCAATAAAATGCCTCATCCCCAAGGGAATATGGGAAAAATAAGCATGCAACATCCTCATGATTAATTCCCCTATCCTTAAGGGTAGTTTTAAAAATCCTAATATGCTCCTCTATAGTCCTTTTGGGATCATTAATGTGAAACTTAGAGCAAAAAAGCTTAGGATTTTCAGGCATAGGATTATAGTGGTTGAAAGATAAGGGAGATGGGTTGTTTGCCAAGAAAGCCATTGATGGAGGTGGAGGTGGTAAACGCTTATTTATGGCTGGCTGAAGCTGCTAAATGGGAATGGCTTTAGAATCAGATGAAGATGGACTTGATGAAGATGAGGATGATGGAGGTGATGGTAGTGGTTGGGTGGATGATGATTCATCCCTTCTTCTAGTCCTTCTTGACCTGGTATGAGTTGTTAATTCTTGAAATTCCTCCTCCCCTAGAGTAGATCTAGTTCTTCTAAATCTTTCAGGAGAAATAATAGACATAAATCGATCCAACTTGCTTATTCAGGCCCTCCTTCTAGCACCAATATGTTGATGGTGTTTTTTGTACAACAACAACTCAGACAAAATGTGATATTCTATATCTCTTGAAAGGTGAATCTCAATCAGCAAGCCTCAAGAGATAACCCCAAGGTCTCTAATGTCAGGTCTTGACAATGCATAAACAACTCAGTGATAAATGTGAAAATGCTGGTAATCACTAAGGGACCTTACTACAAACAAATACTGAATCTTAGAATTTATCAGATCTTGTAATGTGATGATACCTCAATCCTAAGTCTAACTCAAATGATAAAGGAATAACAAAAGATAAGGGTTTCAAAGAGACTTCCAAATTTAACACTAACCCTAAGATTAACAATGCAAATGATTAACACTTGAAATGGACCAATCCCTCAGTAACTAATTCCTGCTTAACCTAGATGAATCTGCAATCTCATAGAAATAGTGCAATCTTCTAAGGCATTAAAGATTTTCAAATCATGAACATTCATTCAAAACAACCATATTGCAATTTAAATGAATAAACCTTCACAATTGAACTAAGCACAATGAATATAAAAGTCCAGGAAAACTTTACAAAGTAGCCAACAATCAACTAGTTGCAAAAAGTATGGACCAAGGATTGTTGCAAACACTTCAAGCATCAAACCATAAACACCATTAAATCATATCTAATTCTAAATCTAACATATATCAAATAACCTTGATCAATTTCGAAAGATAGAATCATAAGAACCATGCAAGATAAGTTAACACAAAGAGATCACCAGAAATCACAATGTCTTCAATTGTATTGAATCATCCAATAACAACAACAATTCTAGTGTTCTAAGTCACAACAATTTCTCAAAATGAACCAACTCCTAACTCATTCTTGCTATACTTCCTTGCTTGCTTCGAAATCTAATTCTTCTACTCTAGTGACTTCTACTACCCCCCTAAGAAACGAGGTGAAATGCCATATTTATAGAAAACCCCCAAGATATGTCAGCCAAATTAGGGTTTACAATAATAAAACAACCATAAACAAGTCAGCCCAAGAAGATCAAGAACAACATAAAATAGCATTAAATTATTGGGAATCATCTAGGTTGGCCCGGATCCAATGTAACTCGGTCCAGTGCATGTAAAGGATGGAAGAAGTAGGGTAGAAAAGGATCCAGATAAATGGGAAGCACAACTCCCAATGTAATTGATCATTAACTGGTCCCTTCATCCCTATCTCGATCCAATTTATCTGCCACCTTAAGAAAAAATCCCCCTCTAGGTCGGCCAAAGGTAGAGTAATAAATACCTTAAACCCTCCTTCAATTGATTTAATCTCCTCGCTTGATTCCCTAACAACTTTGTTAAATTTAGCCTGCACTTAGCAAAAACCACCATCACTATTCATTATAACATGAGGATCAGAATTATCCCATCACCAATAATATATTCATCATTCAAATAAATCCAAACAAAGATCAAAATCCCCTTGAAATATCGTTAAAGCATAATTTCTTCAAAGTTCAGGATTTTCACCCCTTCACAGAATTTAGGCCAGAAAGGAATTTCGGGGAAATCCAAGCCAGGTGAAATTTAGCAATGAAAGCACAATAAACATCCAAAAGTCATTCAATCAACATCATTAATTAAGAAATAGAATGATACATCTTTAAATCACTCAAATCGACCATATAATGCAACATCACTTACTAATAACTCATGCTATCCCTCAATTCTTCATTTCCAATAGGTTTTTGGGGAATTCCATTGGGGACGAAAATCCACGAAAAATGACAAGACATCGCCTGTTTCGAGAAAATGAAGGAGCAACAGAAGTTCAAGGTTTTCCTAGGGTAACAAAATTCCACAAAGCATTCAAAATCCTGAAATCTCCAATCCTTCATAGCTTGGCCAAATTGATCGAATCATCATTAATTTGGGACCTGGGCTCAATTGTTGTTTGTCTCAAATTGTTCATTGACAGATCCAGACCCAAAATTCATTCAAGGGAAATTCAATCAGTATTGGTGATGGCTCCAAAGTTGAAACCCTAAGGTTCTGCCATAAACACATAGTCCCAAGCTCGATGCACTTTGTTTCTTTCACTAAATCATGATAAATTCACTAAGGGAAAGCCAAGCACACCAAACCTAGACTCAGGACGGGCCCTAGACATCATAAAACCATTTATACTCAACAATCAAGGCAAGAGCACTGTGTACATACCATCAATGAAGAACAATTCAAGAGGGTAGTGACTGGCACGATATCCAAACCTCTACCAAATGCAAGGACACCAGGAAAATGCAATCAAAGCTCGAATACCAAATTTACACACAACATTCAGAGGTTAAGCTCTTCCATATTCAAATCAAGACAAATGACATAAATATTTAGCACAAATTCCCCTAAGAGATCACTAAACACGATTTGCAAAGTTGGTACGAGAACATAAATGTAATGACTAGATAACAAGCTCGGGGATCTGAGGTCAGGAAGGAATTCAGAAATTCGAAGGCCTGGCAAAATTTCGGGAAATTCTGAGGAAGAAATAATTCCCTGAGGATCTAAAATCTCTAAAAATAGTGTAGAACTAGCCTCCGTCGGGTTTCCAAGGCGTTCGGGGAATTTTTAGAAGAGGGAATTTTCCCGAAAACAAGGAAAAACTTGAAATTACCTCAAAGACTTAGAATTTTCAAAATGTTTCCTCAAAAGGGACATTTGTACAAGCAAGATAATCATTCACACACATGCCAAGGAAAGCAAGTCATCAAAATCAAAGGGCTAAAGCACCAAAATGAAAGAAAAAGAGTGTCTCTAATTTCAGCGGCGTGTGTGTGCAAAAATTGCACAACAGGCACAACTTCGGTCCATCTCATAAAGTAGACTATGGCCATTAAGATGCATTTATGTCCTACACTGGAGGTTGGGTTGATCATTCTGATGAAGTCCAAACCCCATTGCATGAATGGCTCATCAACCACTATCAGATTGAGAGGCATTATAGAATTCTTTCTTCTTCTAGTGAAGAATTGATATTCCTTGCAAGTTTTCACCAAGGAGTAGGAATCATTGAATAGTGTCGACCAAAAGTACCCCGCACACATGATTTTGATAACGGTTGTTTTTGTGGAGAAATTCCCACCTACAAAACTGCTATGGTAAGTGTCGAGGATCCTTTTTGCTTGTTCCATGGTAACACATCACAATAGAACATCATTGAAATTTCTCTTGAACATGATCCCTTTAATGAGTGTGAATCCATTGTTTTGTAGCCAATAGAATCTCCTCTTCTGAGAAGGAAGGCCCAGTGGATATTTTCCTATATGCATAAATATTATTCTATTTTCCAACCAATAGCCTTTGGACTCTGACTTGTTCATTAGAACTAGCTCTGACTACTCATCTTCGGTGGCTATTTCTTCATCATGCGCAAGATATTCGCACAGTCCTCTTCCCTGAATAGTTTTTGTAGGATTAACTTCAATGTCATACTCAAGGATCTTGGTGATCTAATTAGCTCTTTTCTCAGTGATTTCTCCTTCCATGATGTATTCACACACACTAGAATATGCAACATAGACAATCACCTTATTGCAAGAGATTAGGTGTCAGAACTTCTTGATTCCCTTAATTATTGCAAATGCCTGACTCTCTACAAAGTTGTAGTTTGTTTCACATTCTTTCAAGGTCTGGGAGTGAAATGCTATCAAATTTTCTCCCTAGCCCTTGCATTCTTTCTCATTTAAGACAGTAGAAATACTTGACTTGCTACTAAATACATACATTATGAAGTCCTTTGATAAGTCTGGGTTGACCAAAACAAGAGTGGAAGAGATAGCATCCTTGACTTTCTCAAAAGCTTCTCTGGCTTCTTTTTTCCTTTTAAATGTTTGATCCTTCTTCAGCACTAGGGTAATTGTCCTAATTATTCCTACAAAATCAAAAATAATTTTTCTAACAAAATTTACCTTCCCCAAGAGGGACTGAACGCCTTTCTTGTTGACTAGGAGAGGAAGCTCTTTGATTGATTTCACCCACTCAGGATCAATCAAAATTCCTTCTTTGGACACTACGTGCCCCAGTAGTTTTCCTTGTGGTACTCTAAAGACACATTTTTTTGGGTTAAGGGATATCTCAAACTCTTGGAATTTCTTAAACACCATCTCCAGATGATCAAAATGATCATCCTTGGATTTGGAGAACATCGTCAAATCATCCAAATAGATTAGGATAATCTTGTTGATTAGCTCACTGAAAGTGATATCCATTTCCCACTAGAAGGTAGCTCCAACATTTGAGAGGCCAAACAACATCTTAGAAAATGCGAACGTTTCCTACTTGGTAGTGAACATTGTCTTATGTTTATCCTCCTCTTTGACCTGGATCTAATTGTAACCAGAGAAGCCATCTAATAGGGAAAACATCTCTGACCTTGCCACCATTTGTAGGATTGACTCCATTGAAGGTAGCGGGTAATGATCTTTCAGGGATACTCTATTTAGGTCTTGAAGGTCAACACATAGGTGAATATCTCCATTTTTCTTTCAGACCGGGACCAAATTGGATACCCATGTGCTATGCTTGATTGAGAAGACAATTTGTGATTGGATTAGCTTTGTTAATTCTTGTGCCATTAACACTTCAATCTTGGGATTGACTGGCCTTTGTTTTTGGTGGATAGGCTTTACACCTTCTTCCAACTCAATTGTGTGTTCAATGATACTAGGATCATATCCCCTAAGGTCATCGTATGACAAAGCCACAACTCCATATTTATTACAAAAGTCAATAAGCCTTTCTTTATCGTGATGTGAGACATCCTTCTCGACTTTGAGCTTTCTTCCATCTCCAACCTGAAGGTCTGCATAGTCACCTTTGTCTACTACAAAATTATGTTTGTCATTTCCTACATCATCACAATCAAAGAGGTTTTCCAGAGTGACCAATCCTTTTGGAAGCTTCTTGGATTTCAGCTAGATTATTTTTCCTCCATAGGCTTTAGTGATCTTTGGTTGGAGCTGGTCAACAAATTCTCTTGATTGCTAGACGAACGAGGCAATGTTTTCATCACTATCAAACACTTGCCAGCTTTGGTCATTGTCTTGAATCACCAGTCAGAATATTACTCATATAGAGTTTTTGTTGTGAATGAGATCAGAGGTAGGATCAAACTGAGATTCGATTGATTCCATGTGATCTACATTTGTATTCTATTTTCAAGCCACCGTCTGAATGTTGAAGGCTTCAAATCCCTCATTTAGGTCCAAAACTTGGTGTCTATAGGACCACATACAAACATTCTTGGCGATAGAAATTCCTTAGACTTGATTGACTACTAGTTCAGAATGTGTGAACACCATTAGTTGCTTTATGCCCATCTGTTATGCAAGGCTAATACCTTGCACTAGTCCTTCGTATTCAACTTCATTGTTCAAGCAAGCAAACTAGAAGTGGAAAGACCTCAGTGTCTTTTCATTTTGTTGGGATATTAAACATATTTTGTCTCTTGTGCCATTCTTGCATCTTGCTCTATCGAAGTGCAATGTCCACAGTTCTAAGGCTTGACCGCTTTCAGATTCTTTGACAACCTTGGGGAGCACTTGATCTTCATCATAGATGACATAGGTGCCCAGACCAGTAGCATGGTAGTTGCTGAAAGGGTCGGTATCTATCTGTTCACTCAAGAGAACATCTTCTTGATCATTCTAGTCTCCGGTCACTCTTTCATCTTCTAGTAGCTCAGTGCAATACATTTCTTGCTTGGTGATAGAGGTATGCACGACTTCAAAATCAATCATGGCTTCATTGGCTACATGTTTCAAATGTAAAGCATCAGATTCTATATTCATCTTCATACCATTCTTGGTTCTAAGGATCAAATATGACCAATCCAGGGACATATATCCACCCACTTTTGAAGTAAATTCTTGAGATAGGAAAATTCTGAACATGGGGTGAACATCTATGATCATAGTGTCTTATGGCACTGTGATACTAGGGCAAGAAAATAGGGTCAAGGGGAGTGCTTTGATGATATCTACAATTTTGACTCTATTTCCATCAAGCTACATCACTCCTATTTTTAAGGGTTCATAGCTGATTCCTAAAGCTTCAGTTATTTGTTTAGGCATAACTATAGTGCTAGCACCAGAAACAATCATGGAATTGTGTAATAATTTCTCCCCTATCATGAGAGTTAAGAAGAAGGTTTGAGGCTTTGGATTATCTCTTACTTCATCAAGGACTTCCATTGTGCTATTTGTAAGAACTTTGGCAGAAGATGGTTGATCAACAACCCTTGCTTTGGGAAACTACTCCATTGGCATTGCACTTACGTCTTCCCAGAGAGCCTTTTGTAGTAGCTTCTTCTATTTTGGGATGGTTTGAATATCCCATAGAGACACATTAGTGGATTATTTCTTCAATTGTTCCACCACATTGAACAATGGTAGATTTAGAGGTTTCTACTCCTTCGCTCTTGTCATAACAACTTCCCTTCATGGTTGATATTGCGAAAGCATTGTGGAGGTACTAGATGTCTGGTCAGAAGCACTTTTAGGTTGTAGAATGACTAGTTTCAGGACAACTAGCTCTCCCATAAATCTCCTCTTTGAGCGAGTGTTATAGTCAAATTGTACTCGTGGTGTTTTAGATGCAGATGTATCATTGGAAAACACTAATTCTTCTCTTCCATCCATGAGAAGAGTGTGTGTTTGGGAGCAATGTTTACTTCTTACTCTAGTGACATCCCTTTCATTTGCATGGTGATTACCGCATTATCCATTTGTGAAGAGGTATACACATAGCTTCTAGGGACTGACGTTGTGGCTTGGTTGTGCTGCTCTACCACCTTTTGTTGTAGGTTGTCGCACAAACAATTTTGGGGCATGTGTGAATTTCTGCAAGGGAAGCACCAGGGGTTGGTGTCATCCACTAAATTTTTTTTCCCCACAGTCACCTCTCTACTCTAACTTAGGTTGGTGCTTTGTAGCAGAGAGGGTACCGGTACTATTTGATTTATTTTTTGCACCTGCGGATTTGTGCAAGTGCCTCCTTGGAACTGGTTTTGTTGGTAGGAGGACCTTCTGCCTTGATAATTCTGGTAGGTAGGCTTCAAAGTTATGGCCTAGTTGTACTTGACAACAATTATCTCATTGACAATAGTTTGCAACATTTCTTTGAACTCACTCATTTCCTCCTTTGAAGAGCTAAATGTAGAGGCAACATTTTGCGGCGCGCTCAGATATGTGTACATGGATTGAGGAGCCATTGTGCTAGTAGAAGGAATCTCTTAAGCAAGAACCTATATTTATGGGAATATAGGAATGATGGGCCAAGGTGGTAATTTCTTAGCATCTATCAAATTGTTCTCCGTCTTGACAGTGATGTTATTTGCGCCTGGTAGTGTGGTTTCGTTGAGAGACTGGATCATCATTAAAATGTCAGGATTGATAGACTTCAAGTAGAACATGAATGCCAGATCGGGCAATAGGTAGATATCAACTTGAATCCTCTGCCAGCTTGTATGGAACTGAGCATTGAAGTCAGCCATGGCTTCATGCAGGGCCTGCTTTATGACCAAGATTTGATAATATAGTGATGATTGGTCTCCTTCATTCGAAAACCTTTGATAGAAAGGCTCCCCAAGCTCATCCTAGGTACTGATAGTTTTTTCTTCCAATGTGTAGTACCAAACTAGTGCCTTGCCCTTGAAAGAGGTGGCAAGTAGCCTTAATGCCACATTTTGGGTTGTAACCCCATGTACCAGAGATACATCTGTAACATCTTGCAAATGTTTGAATGGTGTTCTTGAGCCATCTCTAGTGAATTTAGGTATAGCCTTTAGGATGATAACTAGGATAGTAGCCCAAATGGTAGTGCTACTGGTGCAACAAGAGGGCTTTAGGTGTCCCAGGCTACATAATTTCTATTAGCGGTAGGCAACATGGCTAGTGGAAAGGGAGGGAGAAGTGAAACATTCACTAATTGGGTCGCAAGATGTACTATCCCTAATGGTGGTACTAATAAACTAGGATTATTTGTTGTTTGGGACCTAGTAATAAGCCGATGGCTCATACACTCTTCTAAAAATTGGATTCATTTAAGCTCAGTCCCACTAGGTGTTCTAGGAAAAAGAAAAACTATTGATGCCAAAATTTGGCAAGGTAACAACCCTTTGTGGGAAACTCAATTTATGGGGGGCCTATTACGTAAATTGAGTGACCTTTGAATTTTTAGAGAAGGTGGCTTCTTTTGTAATTGGGGTTTTAGAATGGGAAACAAAAGTAGATATCAAATAAAGGCTCTAACTAGGGTGATATGCTAGCATTTAGATAAAATGCACGATAAACCTATCTTTTGAATATAATATAAGGGTCTTCTAAGCAATTTACCATGTCTTCGAATAACAAAAATTAAGGATTGCAGCATGAACAACTCATTGAATGATATAAAATAATAATCATACTCATTTACTGAAAAGAAGAGTAAAAATACATGATCTAAACTAGCAAACATGCATTCAAATTATAGAAGTATGACAAATAAACCATTCAAACAATAATGACACAGTATAAAGTTTATCAATATCATAATAAATAGAGAGGTCGAACAATGGCATAGTCTATGAGTTCTTGCAATAATCTAAACAATAAAAGGCTTGGTCTCTCCAAAAATCCTAAAACAGTGAAGCTTAAAAAGCATGTAGCATGTAATCTTCAAACTCAAAACCTAAAACTTCTTAAATTCCTCTTTAGAATCAAAAAGCAATATTTATAGTGAGCCTTACACCGCCTAGTGAGCAACAACTGAAAAGATTCAGAATCCTAAGCAATGATTTCCCTCGCCTGTTGTAATAGAAAATATTTGAGACACAAGATTTGGTCGCCCTCTATTCAGGTACATCCTCTACGAATGATGGCAACATGTTGCAGCCTATGGTTTGCTTCATTCCTTTCATTGAAGAAGCTTGTGCTGAAGGGACATGTGGTAGCATATCGCTGCCCACGACCGATTTACTATTCCTTTTTAAAAAACTTGTGCTAAGATGACATGTAGCAATAATTTTTGATAGATGCTTCCCATGGGGCCCACTAAATATTTTTGAGAAATGGAAGCTACGTGGCACACAAGCGAGGACTGACGAGGAAGTGAAAGGAAGTAATCAAAATAACCTATGGTGAAGCCATGTGGGAGCATATTGGGGGCCGATAGAAGAGAAAGGAGAAAAAATCTTTCGGGGAGTGATGGGCCGACATGTGGCAAAGGCCGTGGCGAGAATCAAAAGGGGGTTAATGAATTTATTTGAAGACATGGGCTGGTAGTTAGCCAAAAACTAAAACCCAAAGGGAGTATGGTGAATTTCATATTCACAATAACCAGCAAGCCCGATAAAACTTAGGACTTTAGAAACATTTTGGGGTACTAGCCACTCCATGATTGCTTTGATCTTCTCTAGGTCCACCGCAATCCCATCAGCTAAACTCACGTGTCCCAAATAGTGCACCTTAGTTTGGTAGAAAGTGCATTTAGACATCTTCCCATAGAGCTTGTGATCCCTCAAGTGCTGAAGCACTATCCTCAAATTTTTTTCATGTTCCTCCTCTGATTTAGAATATATGATGATATCATCCAAGAATACTAAGACAAAATCATCTAGATAGTCTCAGAAGATGTTGTTCATCAAATTCATAAAACAACAATGGTAGCACTGTGAATTCATAGTGCCCATATCTCGTCTTGAAGGCAGTTTTGAAACTATCCTCATCCTTTATCCTCAATTGATATTATCCTGAACTTAGATCATTTTTTGAGAATACCTTAGCCCCCTTCAATTGATCAAACAAATCATCTATCCTAGGAAGAAAATATTTATTTGTAATGGTGACCTTGTTAAGCATTCTATAATCAATGCACAACCTCAAGGTCCCATCCTTCTTCTTTACAAATATGATAGGAGCTCCCCATGGGGACACACTTGGCCTAATGAAACCTTGATCAAGCAACTAATATAACTGGTCCTTTAGTTCATGTAATTCAACAGTATTCATCCTATATGGTGCCTTAGACTGAGGCTCAACTCTAGGCATCAGATCTATTGAGAAATTAAATACCTGCTTAGGTGGTAGTTCAATTAATTCATAAGGAAAGACATCTTGAAATGCCTTAAGAATAGGATGATAATTAGTTGATGATTCTGAACTATCAGTATCCCTTCCCTTTACTGCATAGATAGTGCACCCTTTTCTGCTAGCTTTCTTTAGCTACATGGCAGAGATCTACTGGAGTTCCAAATTCCTTTTTATGCCATGAATTTCAACATAATTACCCTAATCATCAAAACACTTCACTATTTTCTCTTCATAGTCAACAAGGGCCTTATGTTCAGTAAGCCAATTTATTCCCAAGATTATGTCATATGACCCTAGGGGTGCTACATACAAATTGTCCTGCATCTTAAGACTAGGGAGTTCAAGTTCATTGCAAGTTAGGAATTGCTCCACTGTTCTATCTACTTGATTCCCATATTGGACCTTCCATGAGTTAGCCATATATCCAGGTTTAACTGGTAATTTAAAAATAGCATGAGGGTCTACAAAACACTCTATGGCTCCAATATCAATAAGGATAGAAATAGGATATCCAAAGAGCTTACTCGATAGCTGGATTGGCATAGCCTGATAGTCAGCATGGCAATTATCCATTGTTGCATGAATAGGATGTTGATTCTTGTTCTTCTGATTATTCCTCTAAGGACACACACTAGCATAATGTTCACCACCGCATGTATAACAACCTCTGTGGGGTGCTTTGGGTCTGTTAGATGCATCTCTCTTCTTGTTGTTATTATAATTTTCCCCTTATTATTATTTTGATTACCTTCATTGCGATCTTGAAAATTATTACCCCTCTTGAGGTTCTTGATCTGCCTATTATTATTGTTGCCTTGATTGTTCTAATTCTGATTATTTCCCTAGGATTTCCTATTACCATATTTAGCATCCCTTATCTTCCTGTAATTAGTAGCCTATTGTAGTTTATTTTCCTGCTTGGTGGCTTTGTCAAAAGGCTCATCCATGGTGGAAGTTTTATGAATATCCACCTCACCCCCAAGATGAGGCCTAAGCCTCAGAATGAATTTATCAATTCAAAACCTCTCATCAAGTTGGTACTGGGATACATATTTAAGCAAATGAGAAATATTTTCCCAATACTGAGTGACTGTCATTCCCCCTTGAGTGAGAGTCTTGAATTTAGTTATCTTTTTGTCAAAATATGACTTTGGTAGCCACCATTTCGAGAAACAATTCCAAAAAAAAATTCCAAGTCACCTTGCCATGTAAACTTTTTTTTTCTACTTTTTGTTCTCTCACCAAGTGGCAGCTTCATCAGTGAGTTGATATTATCCCCATTCAACCTTGGTCTCATTAGATAAATTTCATAGGGAAAAATACTTCTCCATTTTGAATACCAATCGACATGGTGCATATGATCCTACCTACAAACATTGTTTCATCCTGAATCATCCTTCGGTCTAACCATTTAATCAAATACCCCTATTTGATTATATTCATCAATATTCATCTCTTAATTAAATAAAATAGTTATCTAATTAAGTCACCTCTTTTCGATAATTAAATTAATCGTCTTGATCTAATTATCCCTATTTAATTAAATAATTAATTTTATTTGATTAAATCTCTAAAGTCTATCTATTAAATTAAATAAATTAAAACCTTATTTAATTTAATCTAACATCATCTCTTTTAATAAATCAAAATCTTTATTTAATTAATCTCTTATCACATTCCTCTCATATTTGATTTAAACAAATCCACAAATCTAAGTCAAATAGGTCACATCATCTAATCTCTCATTAAATTAATTAACCTTGGATTAATTTAATCTCCTATCATGTCCCATCCTCCATCTTTTACCACTTGCACATGAAAATAGATTTAATTGATTTATTAAATCTCTATTTTCCTCAACAAGGCATCTTTTTGGAATATTCACCAAGTTTGAATTCAAAAAATCCAAGTTGACATGTACATCCAACAAGGCATTTACTCTCTTACATGTCCTTTGCCTTGAGCCAAGTGGCATTTAATGCATTTTTTCCTTCCCTCTTGCATGCCATTTCAACAAATTCAAAATTCAAAAATAGGCATTTATTGGCACAATCCTCAAAACTTGCACATCCTCCATCCACTCATAGATTGACAAGTGGCATCTTTGCCATTGGTTGAAAGTTAGTCCCACATTGATCTATTTTGGACATTCATCCTTCAATCTCATCTATAAATAAGAGGCTTCATTCCTCATTTTATCATCCACAAATTATGCAAAGTTACCATGTTCAAATATTTAGCCATTTCCATCCAATATCATTGAATCATAGCTAGGTTATGCAGGTTTTTCCATTGGAGCACTCATCAAACATCAACAAAGTGGATCACTCATCAACATTCATCAATATACATCAATCTTGCATCATAGGAATTGGGAAAGGGCCAATTTTCACATCAAATTGGCACCAATTCCCCCATGGGATCATGAGTTTGCTAGTTTAATTAGGATTCAATCTTTATTTTGTTGTTTTCATTGTGTTCTTCATTGTTTTTTTCCTAATTTGAACTTTGTGAATGGATTTCATGGGGAATCCTTGTTCTTGCTTGCAATCTCTAATCTAATGTGTTTGTTCTTATTGTTTTGCAGGTATCGGGATTGGGGTTCACACATTTGGCACTAGGAGGGAAAAATCTAATTTTTAATCACTTTTTCTAAAAATTCCATGTTTTTGTTTGTGCACAGGAAAATTCCAATGTTGGAAGCTCAGCATCACCATACAGCACCGTTGGTTCTCCAACGTCGCCATACAACACTGTTGAAAATTCAAACTATGATGCTGAAGTCTTCTTGCCCAAGAATTTGAATTTCAAACCACGCTGCTTGACCAATCTGACCTGCGGGATTTTTCAAAAAAATCAAACAACGATGCTGAGCAAAAGGGTAACGCATTTGAGCTCACTAGTCTGGGTACAGAGCACCACTGACTAGTAAGCAACGTTGTATAGCACTGCTGAGGAAATCAAACTGTGACGCAGTCACGGGTTACGCCACTCGCAGGGAGTAAAAAATTAAAATTTTATTTTAGCACATGCCTTTGTCAAATGATGAGTTTATCTTCTATTTTCTGCTTTTTAACATCTATGTTTTGCAGAATCTGACTAGTTTTCTCTCTTGTAGGTTTGATCAATTGAAAACAAAAGGAGAAGCATGATGATGGTATCTCACAAAATCAAAGTGTTTTTAAACACTTTAGTGTTTGCTTAACACTCTTAGGAAACTGTTATTCCTTTTTGCTTAGGAAACTAATTTTGTTTGGGCTTTAAAAAGAATCTTTTCAATTTTTTTGCAAAGGCTTAAAATGAACATTAGAACTACAACTTACTAGAGTTTGTTATTTGGTTAACAATTGAACAAAACAACTCTCATTTGTCCTTTGGTGATTTAAAAAGAATTCATAATTGCTTTGTGGCTCTAAAATGAACAAGTGAAACTTTGTATTTGTGGTAGCTTACTTAAACTAACTTCATTGAAAAAGGATGTATGCGCTTCTCTCGCGCTTTATAGTGATCTTGAGAATCAAAAGGCCTTTTTTGTGATTTTAGGTTGAGATAAAGCAATCACCTCCACACTTCATTTTGGGTTTAAAATTGAACAAAATCTTGTGCGAGTGTGAGTGGAGCATTATTGTGTACATTCTCTCTCTCTTTGTGTTGCAAAAAAAAGATTGATCGAGTTACGAATATTGTCTTTGCTCGCTTTTGTTATCTTAGAGGGCTTGCCTTGGGGAAAAATTACTCACCCAAGGGAACGACTCAACTGGTAACACTCTAAAGCCAAGAGTATTTCCAACTGGGATATAAATGTGGGTATTGGAATAAACGCCAATATCACGAGGTTGGCTTTGACGAGATGGATCTGAAAAGGGACTCTCGTCGTATGGGTCAATCTCCATGAACGGAAAGTCCTAATTAAAACCCATGTTTTAGAATTTCCAAAATCCTTGATCTATTTGTTGGTGCAAGAACAGTCATTTTGAAGCCACCCCACGCTTTTACAGTCTTTTAGTAGAAATGGAAAGCATTCCATGGTAGTTTCATGGGTGTTGATGCTTGGCTGCCTCGAATGACGTTAATGAGTCGTGGAGGGGAGCCAGTGGGGTCAAGCATCTAACCATTCATTAAAGATAAGCATAGCTGGACTTGTCCAAGTGGGAATCTAACAAATATTGTCTTCCACATCCATAGGGTTGTACTTATTGTTGGTTGTAAAATGCTTTTCTTTTTCGAAAACATCTTGGAAACAAACACTTAAACATCATCATCAAAATTTCAAACCCTTTAGGAGACAAATAAAATTGACTCAATTCATGTGTTATTTCTTTCCCTTGGGATTCACATTCTTAGAGGTTTCTAAACATTTGGATTACATCTAAATTTTTCTACTAAAGTTAAACAATAGGTAACCTTTGCCTTGAATTCATCAAATTTCCACATAACATACTTTGTGGGATTCGAAGAAATTAAGACATTGGACATCTAGTTTGGAAAACTAATCAAAGAAGTGTTTGTGGTAAAATAAAGTCACTAAGCAAGGCTAAACAAAATGAACTATCGTATGTGTTGAAACCTCACGATTTCCAAAAAGACAAATCCCAAAAATGAAAGTCCTTGATTCAAAATCTGGAAATGTATGATCAAATTGAACTACTTCTTGGTTATAAAGGTCTATAGAAGCATTGCATGTTCTTCAATACTGAGGTTTTAGGTAAACAAAGTGTCTTTTTTAGGTTCATCTTAGGATCAAAAGAAATCAAAATATTTTTCACCCATCCTTCAAACATCAAACCAAAAATCATCTCACCATCACCTTTTGAGAAATCTTGAAATCATCCTTCATGCTATACTTTTTAGAAAAAATCAAAATCATCAAATCCTTGAGACAAAATCCTTGAAATCTTCATCAAATCATCTTTGGCTAGGTATGTGTAGATACATCCTTTTTTATATGCTTAGTCAAAGTTATCAAACCATCTTGTTTAGCTAGGTGTATGTAGATGCATCCTTCTTCATATGCTTGGTTAAATTATCATCTTGTTTGAATAGGTGTGGGTAGATGCATCCTTCTCCCTACACATATTCAAATTATCATCCTTTGAGATAATCTACCCCTTAGATAATCATCCAACATCTTAGGGTATATTTGTTCAAAATCAAAGCAAACTAAAATCAATCAATCAATCAAGGGCAATCCAAGAAAATCAAAATCAAAATCTGAAACATATCCGAAAGTCCTAAAATTCTAGCATCCTCCTCAAGATTTATCAAAAGATCAAAACATCCACATCATCCATATCTTGCATCATCATCATATCATCTTTCAATCCTCAACATATCCTAAAATTTTCTCTTTTCTAAAGAATTAAGAGATTCATCTCCCATATTCTTGAAAATTGATCCTTGTTTTATGGTTCAAACTAGATCTCAATACAAGAAGAACATGGAAGGCAAACGAACGTCAAAATGAATCCAGTTGAATCAAACAATCCTTTGACTATCTCATCATCACAAAACCCACAAGAGGAAAAAAATGGGAAGATCTTACCCTTGGGATGTCGCATGAAGAAATAACTGAAATGCTCCAAAATCTAGAAAATCGTAAAATCATCAACATCATGATGAGGCTTGACCCTTCACTATACATGCTTGAGCTAGCAAAACAAGGGGCCAAATTACCTTTTGATTTCAACGTGAGTACCATAGTCAAGACATCTTTACCTCCAATCTCATCCACCATGCCCATCTCATCTACACCCCCATCCCAAAGCATCACTCAAAACATTCTACAAATAACATATTTTTCTCCAACCTAACCTAATGTCAATAAGGGAAATGCATTTCTTAATGCTATAAGAACACAGCCCCTTGTTAACAATCAAGACTTGGAGGAAAATACCATCTTGGAACAAAACATACCCCAAAATCCATTACATAAGTATGTTCCTCTCACTTTCCATAATCCTAATGATCCATCATCATCATCCTTCTGTGCAACACCTCAAACTTCTCTCCTCACAAATCCACAAGAGGAGGGTGACATGTTCAAACCTGGGGGCATTTTTGACACCACATCTTTTTGGCAAGAACTCAAACCCATCACATTTTCACCTCTTCCACCATTTCCATCATCATCCACACCACTCCTTGGCTTAGAGATTCCTCCTTTACCAAGTATCAATCAAACCAACATCTTGAATATCAATCAAAACATCATGCAAAACTTGTCATCAATATCGCAAAAACATATGACAACTACACAAGCAATCGCAACATCATCAACCACCCCCCTAACATCACAAAGCATGGTTTCTCAAGGACCAATAACATCAATAGCACCATCCACCACTCAAATCACCAACATGACATCACTGCTCACCACCACCCCCACCACCACCAACTTCCAGCATATCAAGCCAATACAACATGGCATTGCAAGCAACTCAACAAGCTACTTTTCAAAGGGGATTCCTACAAGTGTAAAAACAAAAAGCCTCACAACTAGGTGCTCAACAAGCCACTCAAGTTGTGCAAGCTGCCCAAGCAGCCTAAGCTACATTACAGGGACAACAAGATACACAAGCCCAAGCGTTATTGCAACAACAACAACAACAAGCTGCTCAAGCTGGGAAAGCTACTCAAGCAGACCAAGCCACATTACAAGCACAAAAGGCTTCTCAAGCCCAAATTCTATTGCAACAACAAGCAACACAAGAACAAACCCAAGCACAAGCAACACAAGCACAAGCTCAAGCTCAGGAAAACACCCAATATCAAGCACAACTTCTTGCACAAAAACAAGTAGCACAACTACAAGCATATTAGAAAGCAATAAAACAATATCAAGAGTAGCAAGAAGCAGCCCAATTGGCAGCCCAACAACAAGTGTTGTTGGAACAACAACAAGCACAACAGTAAGCACAACATCAAGAAATCTTAGCGCAACAACAACAAGAACAACAACAAGCATTGTTCATACAACAACAAGTGCAAGCATACCTGGCTCAAAAAAATGTGCAAATACCATCAAATAACACACCAAACAAACAACCCATCCAACCCACAATTGAAACACCCCAAAAAATATTCATCCCACCCCTTGATCCGCAAAATGACGTAACACAAATCAAGTTGCTCTCGCAACAAGTGCTCGATCTTCAATCAAGGAGAACCACAAAAACACCAAGCAACTTGTACCCCTATCCATTTGATAGGAGCCTAGTGATGAAACCATTCCCCAAGGGATTTGAGATCCCCAAGTTTGAAAAATATCATGGGAAGGGAAACCTTGAGGATCACATTAGGGAATTCCAGGTTCATTGCATGGAAGTCGCACACAACAATACTTATCTGATGCAGCTAATTCCTAGGAGTTTGGTTGGCACGTTATGGAATGGTTCTCTTGCCTACCAACAAGCATCAAAACATTCCAAGAAATTATAGACGCATTCATTAAAAATTATGCATGTAACATTGCAATGGATGTTAGTCTAGAAGAACTCTCAGCTCTAAAACAAGGTAAGGGTGAATCATTTGCTTCATTCCTACAATGATGGTGATCCAAGGCCAATCAAACCAAGTGGACCATGCTCGAAGAACAATAAGTTTGCACCATTATATCCAACCTTGATGGCCTCTTGGAATTTCATCTCAAGGTATAAGGGATCACCACATATGATCAGTTGATCTCCAAGGCGCTCAGCATCGAATGAACCCTTATAACTCAACCCGCGGGATCAACTTCATACCCCAAACAACAAAAAAACTTCCCACCCTCCAATTACAACGATAAACCTTGCACATGGAAAAGGAACAAAAATGTTACTAATGATGGTGTTGTTGACACCAAAGTAGTCATCAGTGCCCTGCGCCAAAATACACCCGCACCAAAAATCCAAATCCAACACCAAAATAGTCATCATGCAACACACCAACCAAACAACAATCCGACAATCAACAATCTCAATGATCAAAGGGGACCACCCCAATGAAACAAGAATTACCCCAAGTGAAAATACCCTACTTTTGGGGAACCACTTGAAGTCATCATGAAAAAGCTGATAAACGAAAAACTCATTAAGGCTCCTACCTTTGATAATTACCAAGAACTGGATGTGAAACCTCCTTGGTATAATGAGAATCAACTCTGTGAATTCCTTAAAATCAAAGGCCATACCATGAACAGTTGCATGAGATTAAAAAACATAGTTCAAGATCTCATCGATCAAAGGATTATAAACGTGGAACAGCTAACAAGAAACCAAGATCTTAAGATATACATGAATCCGATGCCTAATCATGGCAATAAAGGGAATAATAACACCGATAAGGGAAAAGGCACCCACACAAACATGAATAATGTGTATGAAACTGTCCTTGCCTCCCTAGATGAATACTGCATAGTCATCACCATCAAAGGAGCCCATGTCAATTATGGAGTCACCACAAGAGGCAGAAAAGTTACCATCGCAGGATCATCCTAGCCAAATAGAGTCCCTACATCTAGATCTGTCCCTAATGGATACAATGTCCTAGATCAGCTCAAAAGAATTCCAGCACAAATCTCTGTCATGGAGTTGCTAAAAATATCATCTGCCCATAGGAAAATCCCTGAGGAAGTGTTAGCTTCATCCATTGTCCCCGCAGATCTTGATGCAAAGCAATTCCAAGCTATGGTTGAAAATATCATTACGCCAAATCTCCTCACATTCTCTGACCAGGATTTCCCCACTCAACCATCTCACAACCATGCACTCCACTTAGAAGCCATCATACACAAGAGAAAAGTCAAAAGGGTCCTGGTGGATGGAGGTGCGGGCTTGAATATTTGTTCTCTCAACCTCATCAAACAATTGAAAATCTCAGAGGATTGTATCAACAAAGGAAAGGGTATCACAATAAGAGCATATGATGATCAAGAAAGAGTGTTTCAGGGCATAATCAAACTCCCTATTCAAGTAGGGCCTGGTATCATGGAAACCACTTGTCAAGTCTTGGACCTCGACTTGCCATATAACATCCTCCTAGGATGCCCATGGATTCATGCAATGAAGGTAGTAGCATCGACTTTCCATTATGTGTGAAATTCACACATGAGGGACAAGAAGTTACCATCCATGAAGATCCCAAACCATTCTCCTATTGCAAAATCCTTGAAGCAAAGTATTATAAAATCCCCCAAAATGATGAGGGTTCATCTACACCATACATCGATCCCACCACCCTCGCATCCACTTTTGCGAGAGAGACACCTGCCACTCCTGCCATCCCCACCATTTCTGACATTAAGGTCATCATCCAAGATAATGGTTGTGGAAACTACAAGCTCCCTAATAATGCTTTTGTGGTAGGAGAGTTACCACAATCTCCTAGATCATGGGGACGTCCACAAATAAATGAAGCCTCCACATTCCAAACATCTCGTGAAGACTATCCTAACTTCACAAGTTGGGGAGATATTGGCCAAGAAGTTATTGAGGTAGATCCATCTCATATGCTATATCAAGATGAAAGACTAGTAGCTGAGTTACCAATGGATGACAGAAGCAAGGGTCTACAAATGCTGCTCACAATGGGCTATGACAGAAACCAAAGACTTGGGAGAAATGAAAATGGGCTTATAATACCTATCATTCCAAAGACGTGAGAAATAACAAATCTTGGGCTTGGATGTACCCCTCTGAGTATAACCATACAGGGCCGAAGTCCTCCAGTTAGAAGGGTTAATAATCCTCCTCAGCCAATCGCAGCAGAACTACGCTTACGAGTATCTACATGTAGAGTCATAGATAACTTTACATTTGATATAACCAACGTCTGTAGTAGTAGTGATGATGAGGATACCATGACCAACTTACCTAGGCTATTTGAGGATACCACTCTTTGTATGATTAGCACCCTATCTTTTGAATTAGACCACCAAAATCATGAGATCCACCTAGTATATCCCCAACTCATCGACTACGACCAACGAGGAGCACCAATTCTTGATACATTCAAAAACAATGAGTTGCTCTTAGAATTAATGGGACTACAAGATAACATTCCATGTGGGGATCACAAAGCAGGGCTCATAATCGAGCTAGATACACATGCCTATTATGGGGAAATGATTGAATCCCTTAGTCACAAAAGTGAAAAATTAAGAATAATATCTAAGTCCTTGAGTGAAAACCACACTGTGGCACTCTTCGACTAGAAAAAAGTAAAAAGAAAGGACACATCCAATGGTGAAAAACTCTCTAAGGTGCCCGAGGATGGGGGATTCAATCTTCCTTCTAGAGCTATTCATCAAGAAAAATCAGTAGTCCTGGTAGAAAGATGCAATCCAGTCAATCTAGGAACAAAGGAAACCCCACACATCACATTCTATGCGAAGTCATTACTATCAGAGGAACAAGAGCTCCTAGTAGCCTTCCTAAGAGAGAGACAGATAAACTTTGCATGGAGCTATGTCAACATGCTTGGGATTGATCCATAGATCGTGGTTCACCACTTAGAAGTATATCTAGAAGCAAAGCTTGTTAAACAAAAGCTTCAAAAAATGCACCCTTAGATTGCCTTATTAATCAAAATGGAGCTAAAAAAGCTATTAGATGCAGGATTCATCCGACCAATAGATTATCCAGAATGGGTGTCAAACTTGGTACCTATTTCAAAACCCAATGGCAGCATCAGAATTTGTACAGACTTCAGAGACTTGAATAAAGCATGTCCAAAAGATGACTTCCCACTCCCGAACATTGACATGATAGTAGATATGATAGCCAAACATGAGATGTTGTCACTAATGGATGGAATCTCAGGGTACAATCAGATCATGATAGCTAAAGAGGACCAACATAAAACAAATTTCACTTGTCCATGGGGGACATACTGCTAGAACATGATGCCATTCAACTTAAAGAATGCAAGAGTGACATACCAAAGAACTATAACATTGATATTCCATGACATGATTCTTAAGACGGTTGAAGATTATGTTGATGACATTCTAGCCAAGTCTAGAAAGAGAAAATATCACATAGCAACCTTAAGTGCCATTTTTGATAGGCTAGAAGAGTACAAGGTCAGATTAAACCCAAAGAAGAACATCTTCGGCATACAATCAGGAAAATTGCTAGGATATATAGTTTCAATGAGAGGTATCGAGGTAGATCCAGCAAAGGTAAAAGCAATCCTCGAGATGGAGGCACCAAAAATATTAAAGCAATTAAGAGGTCTCCAAGGCAGACTTCAATCCATTCGAAGATTCATAGCACAACTAGCAGACAAACATAACTCATCCTCTCACCTACTTCACAAGGGAGTAGTGTACAAATGGGATACCAAGTGTGAAGAAGCATTCAAAAAAATCAAAGAATATCTACTAACACCACCAGTCTTAATGAAACCAATCCCAAGAAAACCATTAATTCTCTGCATATTAGCAACAACAGTAGCCCTTGGAGCTCTACTAGCTCAGCATGATGAAAATGGAATGGAAAGGGCTATCTATTAAATCAATAGAACAATGGTTGGGCATGAGATAAACTATTCATTCATCAAAAAAGCATATCTAGAAGTAGTGTTTGCAACACAAAAATTCAGACATTACATGTTGGTACACAAAATAAAACTCATGGCCAAAATTGACCCTCTCAAGTACTTACTATCAAAGGCAATGCTCACAGGAAGAATGGCCAAATGGGTGATGAAACTATCAGAATATGACATTGAATATGTGGAGCGGAAAGAAATCAAAGGCCAAGTCATAGCAGATCAACTTATAGAAGCACCAATCTATTCAGAGAATCCTCTCATCTCAGAGTTTCTAGACAAATCTATTTTCAATCTCAATGTAACTGACCACTGGAAACTATACTTCAATGGCTCATATACGCAGCATGGATTAGGAGTCAGTAGCTTCTTTATCACCCCACAAGGGGACTGCATACCAAGGTCCTACAAACTGGAATTTCCCTGCACCAATAACATTACAGAATATGAGTCTTTAACCATAGGTCTCAGAATAGCACTGCAGTGGAACAGTTTAGCTCTCAAAGTATATAGAGACTCCCAATTGATAATAAATCAAGTGAACAATGAATACCAGACCAAGGACAACAAGCTCACTCCATACAAGAAATTGGTGGAGACCCTCAAAGAATCCTTCATCGAAATTACATTTGAGTAGATTCCTATAACCAACAACAAAGTAGCAGACGCCATGGCAACAATTGGATCTTTACTGGATATCCCCCACAATTTTCCAAAGTATGAATTCTTGATAGAGTAGCTTCTCATGCCCACATTCGAGGTACCAGAATTAGAATTCGTGTGCAAAATCATCGATCCCGGTGATCCTTGGTATCACGACATTTACACATACCTTTGAATAGGAGTCATACCTGCCAACTTATCCTCAAACCTAAAATGAACCTTTGTAAAAAATTCATCCAGATTTGTCATCCTAGGAGATACCCTATATCTTAGAAGCATAGAAGGAACCCTACTGCGCTGCTGAAATGTTGAGGAGGCATTAACCACTCTAACTAAAGTACATAACGGTATTTGTGGTTCACACTCAAGTGGAATGACCACAGCCAAGAAACTACTGTGGATGGGGTATTATTGGCCCACAATGGAAAGAGAGGCACATGACTATGCCAGAAGGTGTCTACAATGTCAGCAGCATGGGGACCTCATCCATGCTCTAGCTCAAGAGCTTCATCCTATCATCACACTATGGCCCTTTTCATAGTGGGGACTTGATCTCGTTGGAAAAATCATGCCCACTTCATCTAACGGCCATAGATTCATCATAACCACAATGAAGTACTTTACTAAGTGGGTGGAAGCCATACCCATGATGTATATAACTAGGAAGCAAATTTCAAAATTCATCCTAAACTATCTCATTTGCGCTATGGTGTTCCACAAGCCATTATCTCAGATAATGGGACACCATTCAAAAATTAGGAGGTCCGTGACTTATGCAAAAAATTCAAAATCCAACATCACTTCTCCACCCCATACTATCCCCAAGACAATGGCCAAGCAGAAGCTACAAACAAAACCATTTTGAAAATCCTCAAGAAAATAGTCAATGACGTAGGTCATGACTGGCATCTGCAGCTTAATCCCACTCTCTGGGCATATCGAACCAGCATTCGCACACCTACCGGTGCCGCCTCTTTCTCCTTGGTCTACGGATCAAAAGCAGTACTCCCAATTGAGATCGAGATCCCATCACTCAGGATATCACTGCAAAACCCCTCATCACAGATGGAGAGTACCGAGTATCAAGATTGAATGAGCTGGAGCTACTGGATGAGTGACGTATAGATGCTTTGAATCATTTGCAAATCTATCAGAATAGACTCAAAAGGAACTATAATAAGAAAATTAGAAGCAGGACTTTCCAAATTGGAGAACTGGTATTAAAGAAAAATCAGAAGAATGTCCCAAACCCAAGCAATAAAGAAAAATTTGAACCTAATTGGTTGGGATCATTCGTTATCATAGCAAGTTATAAGTTAGGGGCATATCAGTTATCAACACCCGAAGGGGAACCTCTGCAAGATCCCATGAATAACTCTCATCTCAAAAAGTTTTATGCCTAAATATTTCAAGGTATAGAACCAAAAAATCCAAAAAATCAGAAAATGTCTTCAAAAAATGGTTACTTCGATGAAAACCTAGAAAACAGGCATCTTGGTGACAACAAAAAAAAGCAAAAAAGCAAAAAAATTCAAAAAATTTAGAAAAAAGATTGAAAAAAATCGTCCTCTAGTGAAAACCACTTCGGTGGCACTTTGGGCAAGTACCTTGGTGAAAACCTAGCAAATAGGCACCTTGTGTAAATAAGCACTTTCCATCCACGAGGATCTTTACGGCTTGTTTTGCATCATGCATCCATCACGTTTCCATCATCCATTACATTTGGATCTCCATCCATCATTCGCATCTGCACCATAGCTTAGTGTTGTGTTCGTATCATGATCCCTCCTATTGTAAGTGTAGGAATGAGTTAAACAATCTATAATGCTTCTACACTTCTAAATAGGATAATGCATCTAAGATTTAAGAAATTTAAACTAATTTAAACTAGAAATCTTCAGAAATTTATCCTATTGCTCTCTAACTCTAAAGATCTCTCTAATCTACTTTGCTCTTAGATTTAGAAGCTAATTAAACTATTGAAATGACACTTAGAGAATGAGAATTAAGCTATTCTATTCTTATATGATTTAAATGTGCAACTAAAATGATTCTATAGCAAAGCTTCTAAGAAAGAAACTACTGTAAGCTGCCATGATTAAGATGCTAGATGGATGTTGAGTGAATGCTGAATGCTTGAATCCTGTATGAATGTTGGATGCTTGGAAAACCTGCAGAGTAAGATTGCATAAGTTGGGATCCATTTCCTATAGCCAAAGAGTTGTATTTATAGCTTTCATGGCAGCACATTTGCACAGGGATACAGGATAAGGGGCTGTGATTCAATCTGGAGAATTGAATGGCATGGGATGAGAAGATGGAGCTGATAATGGAGGATTGTTCCTCCCCATGAAAACACCAGACAAGATGTGAGGGAAGATTGGAGGAAGGAGATTGAGAGGACTTCCTGCAGGTTTGTCTCCGAAGCTCTTCTTATGAATGAAAGTTGCATTAATTAGATTTTAAAAAATCTAATTTTATTGGTGAGTGAATAGTGTAAATGATTTATGCATTAATTTAAATAATTTTAATTTATTTAAATTTAGCAAAAGGGGAATAAATAATTTAATAAATCAAACTATAGAGTTTGTTTATTAAATTAAAACAAAAGGAAAATGATAATTAAATAAAAGATTTTAGGATATCTTTATTTAATTAAGAAATGTGATGAGGTAATTAAATAACACAAATTATTTAAGTTGTGTATTTAATTTATGATAGAAATATAAAAGAAGTATAATAATAATAATTAAATAAAACAAAGTATTTAATTTTGTTTATTTAATTAAGAGGGAAATAATATGATAAAATGATAATAATTAAATAAAACAAAGTTTTTAATTTTGTTTATTTAATTAAGAGAGAAAAAATAGAAGAATTAATAATGAACTTAATATAAATAAATATTTCTATTTATTTACTAAGTAGATGAATAATTTAAGATTAATTAATCAAATAAGTCATATTTAATTAATTAGATTCTCCTGCACCATTTTAGGTGTCTACATTTTGCCCCTCTTGAAGTGATGTGTCATTTACTGCTTCAAAGAATGATTTTGCCTCAGATGTTGAATTTTGAAATGATAGCGATTATGCCCCCACGGGAGATAAATTGATGAATTTTGAATTTTTTATGATTTTTCAAAAATTTGAATTTTTATGATGATTTGATGATGAATTGGTGAAGAAACAATTTATCTCCTGACAAAATTGTCCAAAAATGCCCCTGTGATAGATAAGAATTAATTCCTCAGAAGGAAAAATAAATAAATCCCATAAAAATCCCCCAAAAATATCCTATAAATGCTCAAAAGGTCATTTTCAAAAGTCATTTGTGCATTTGACTTTGACAATCTTGTGATAGAGACCCTCAGAGTGCTAGAGCTTCAGGATGCCGATCCCTTACCACACCCACTGACTCAAGCGTGTGCGACGTCACCAGCGTCTGGCCGACTATGGACCTCCGGTACGTACCCCAAATCCTCCTCGTGATTCGCGCCTGTATGTTTTATGTTCTTTTGCACGTTTTTTTCTATTTTAGCACGCAGAAAACACGTTGTAGCGCTTCTGTGATCTGTTGTAGTGTGCCATAGTTTTAGCGCGCCCATTGAATTTTGTAGCGCGTCCATAGATTAGTGTAGCGCGTCATATTTTTAGCGCGCAGGGTTAAATCTGCAGTGCGTTAGTAAGATTTTATAGCGCGCCAGACTTTTTAGCACGTTAGGTTGATTTTGTAGCACATCAATAAGATTTTGTAGCATGCCAAACTTTTTAGCGCTTTAGGTTGATTTTGTAGCGCTTCAATAAGATTTTGTAGCGCTTGGAGGTATAGATTGATAAAAAATTGTGCACTTTGATTTTTATTTCATCGATTTGTTGTTGACTCCATTCATTTTAGTTTGATCTAATGAAATAAATGGTAAATGATCTCATGATGAGCGAGATCCATTGATTTGATAATAATTACCCTCATGATAGGCGAGGAATAATTTAGAATGTCTGAAGGAATGAACCTGATTGATAGATGAGGGCTCCTTCTTGATAAATTGATCATTTGATAGGTAAAGCACAATTTTTAGTAATTGATGACCTCATGATGTTTGATATTCCAATTGATAATGTATTGATCAGTAAAATGTTCCTTTTGTATGATAACAGGAGCATTTAGATGTTATTCAGGTGTGAGAACAGTTCCCTTGGCCCTTTGATATGATACCACGACTTTCACCAGATGAGAGATAGCATATTACTGATTGTGGTTTAGCGACATTACTGGATATGCCCCATATTAGACTTAATAGGGGTCTACTAACGACTTTAGCAGAGCGGTGGCATAGTGACCACAACACTTTCCATTTACCTACTGGCGAGATGATCGTGACGCCAGAGGATGTATGGTGTATTCTTCGCATTCCTTTTGTTGGGGAGATTGTTGTGCATGATTCAGAGGAGGTTGGTGGGGTAGAGTCGATGCAGAGAGTTTTTCAGGATCCCCATATTGCGGGAGAGTGGATTCCATGGGTAGAGATACATGATTCATATGCTCCACTTCCTTCAGTTTTGGCAAGCTTTATTGGTGGATTCCTTTGTCCTAATAAGAGGTCAAAGGGTCTATCTCTTGGATGGGGTTGGGTATTAGAGGGTATGGTGGCCCATAGGATGAGATATGCTTGGGGCATGTGCATGCTTGCTCAGCTATACTATGATTTACACTGGATTGTGTACCTCGGAGGCAGCAGTTTGTCGGCGGGAGCTACCCTTCTTCAAGTGTGGGCATGGGAGCATATTGCTGTCACGCGTCCTGTGCCGGTGTTAGCGAGACCAGCGATGAGACCTTATGTGTTTTGGTACAAAGGTAGGCTTACCCAGCATATGATGGGTAAGCTATATTATTGGAGGTGGATTATTGATGATGTGGAGGCAGTGACCTGGTGTTCTTATTTAGACTGTGATGACTGGGATGATGATGACATTGAGTTGGGATTCTTGTCTGATTCGATGTATTTGATCGGGAAGAGCCCTAGGATTTTGGAGCGATTCCTGTTTCGTTGTGTCTACAGATAGTATGGAATTGTTCAGTGCATGCCACAGGGAGTAGCACATTATGGACGATGATGGGTGGATGCCAGTGATTGGGGTCCATGCTTGCCTTACGGGGCACTTGTTGAGGGTTACCGTGCTTTGCAACCATCAGCATGGGATATGCGGCAGGACATTGTTGAGGCACCTATTACTTCTGAGTACGGACAATATTTGGCTCTACACCCTCCTCCTTGTATTACTATTCCAGATGAGCCAGTACCAGCACCAGCACCAGCACCGGCAGCTACAGGGGGTGTTCAGGTTGGTCAGAGACAGTGGAGAGAGGAGGATGTAGATGTTGATGTGGAGGGCAGTGATGAGAGTGACAGTGATGATAGTAGTGATGGTGACAGTGAGGGCAAAGATGCAGGCACAGCTAGCTACTGCACAGACACATATTACCTCTCTGATTGGTGAGAGAGATGAGGCTAGACAGGCAGCAGTGATGGTACAGGCTCAGTTAGCAGGTGCACAGACACAGTTGACCACTGCTCAGGCACAGATTACAGCCCTGACTACAGAGTGAGATATTGCCAGATAGACAGCAGAGACAGCACAGGCTACTATAGAGAGATTGCAGAGAGTGGCAGATGGGACCTCTGTGGCGGATTATATGCGAGAGGCTATGCAGGCAGGTGTTGAGATTGAGTTTTACAGGAGTCATTATCATGAGCTGTGCCCCCCAGAGCAGAGAGTTAGTTATGCCTAGTCTCGCTTAGAGAGGACTCATATGAGGACAGTGAGCAGAGGTGTGACACAACCCCTTTTGAGAGATCCGAGAGATCTGAGAGATCCTGGGACATCTGGTGGTGGTCATGATACTGGCGCGAGACCTGCTCCTTCTGGTGCGAGTACCACTTGATGTCAGTTGTGTACCCTTTGAGAGATATATACAGCCATTTTTGACATGATGTTATTTTCATCCTTTTTCGACTTCATTGTATACTTGACACTTGATGAGATATATATGTGCAGCGGTTTGATTGATCTATGATATGTTATACATGATTTATGTGATGGATGCATTTTAATTTTTATATTTTATGATGATCTTTTGTACTAGATTGTATGGATGCATTGATGTTGATGTGATATTATATTGATGATGTATTTCTTTTCTTAATGAGATGCAATGTATGATAAATAAAATGTGATGTAAATGAATGATGTATGAATGAGATGTAAATGAAATGAAGTATAGAAATGTAATGTAAATGAATGATGTATATAATGAAATGTAAATAATGAGATGTCATGTGATAGATCAAATGATGTATGGGTATATGATATATGAAATGAGATGTAAATGACATGATGTATGATGATTTTGCAACTATATGATAATGACAATATGATGAGATGATAAATAAAATGAAGTATAAAATGAATGATGTATGAATGAAAATGTAATGTATGAGATGTAAATGAAATGAAGTATATAATGAGATGTGAATGAATGGATGAAATAATGGAATGAATGGATGGAATGAATGATGGAAGAAATAAGGAGAAATGGAATGGAATGGATAATGGATGAAATAATGGAATGAATGGATGGGGAGAATGGAATGGATATGGAATGAAATAAGGAATGGATGGAGAGGAATGAATGATGGAAATGGAATGGAGGAGAATGGAATGAATGGATATGGATGAATAATAAATGGAATGGATAATGGAATGGATGTATGATAAATGGATAATATGGATGGATAAATAAAATAGTGGAGAATGGAATGAAATGAAGGAATGGAAATGGAATGGAATGGATGGATGGAAGGAATGGAATGGATGGAATGGAATGGAATGAAATGGATAAAGAAAATGGAAGGAATGAAGAAAGATAACATTGATGAAATCTTTGTGCAACCAGTACTTTGCAGATGTATTATTATGAATGCAATCTATGTTTACCATGCAAACCTATTTTATCAATGCAAACCTAAGTGTCATTTCAACAATCTTTTTATTTTGCTTAGTATCATCACTGAGCTTTTAAAATGTTTAAAGCGCATACAAGCATCAATGATATGAGATAGACCAATGATGACCTGAGTATTTCTTTCATGATATTTGATATTGCAAGTGAACACAAGCATCAAGGTATAAGATAGACCAATGATGACCTGAGCATTTCTTACATAAACAGACAAGAATTAATCATTTTTTTAAGTGAATTGGAATGTCATCCATGATACTTGGTAGAGCACTTCCCGTGACAATTCACAGAATAACAATGACTAACTCGTAAACAGCAAACAAAGAAAAGGTATCATTCTCCTTCCTTGCTTCTCTAGTTTAATACATCATCGAGTAGCTCCAAAGAAATGATAAGCAAATGATAAAAATAAAAAGCACAACAATTCAAATTCTACTTAATGTATTTTCAAATCATTATTCAGATTAGATCATCGATGTTGAAGTGTGTGTGCTGATGTTTGCATGATATTCTCAGATGTTTGACCAAATGATGTAACCTAAAGACCTATCCTAGGGGTCTTGGGGACTGATCAAAGATTAGTCTTGCCTACGTTATATACGCAAAGACCACGTAGTTCGACTGACACAAACTCCATTTTCTGACTGATGTAGACTCTATTTTTGCATTTTTGATTTTCTGAATGTTTTTGCATGAATTTTCTGATTTTCTGATGTTTTTGGATTTTGATAGATTTTCTGATGTTTTTGGATTTTGATTTTCTGATGTTTTTGCGTGAATTTTCTGATTTTCTGATGTTTTTGGATTTTGATGGATTTTCTAATGTTTTTTGGATTACTTTTCAAGTATTGCCACTTGGTGTTGTCATGTTGGATTTCCTTTCTATTTAAGTTGAACGTCCATTGTATGAAATAACACTAGGATGTTGCCCCCAAGCTAGGGTAAAACATGATATCCTTGCTATGATATGGATAGTGATAATGATTATCTCAAATGATAGATGGAAATGATATGAAAGGAAACAATCATAACAAAATTGTACCTAATAGATAGAAGAGCTGGTAAAAATCACAAGTAGCACCTGTTTGCTAGGTTTTCGTCACTTGTTTTTATTGTGTCCTTTTTCTTTTTCTTTTGTATATTTTTATTTTTTTATTTTTCATTTTTCTTATTTTTCCATCATCATGATGCCTGTTTGCCAGGTTTTCATCAAGACAACTTTATTGACTGTGCACTAGGTATCCTCAAGTGTAGAATCGCCTGAGATGAATGTTGTTCATGGGTTCCTCCAACATGTCTCCTTCTAGTGTAGATAGCCGGTATGCTCATGATCCATAGACTGATATGATGACATAAGGCCCTACCCAGTTAGGTTCAAACTTTCCCTTCTTTTCTCTATCTGCTTGATTTCTAGGGTTTTCCCACAGGACCAAGTCTCTGATCTAGAAGACTCTAGGCTTAACCCTCTGATTATAGTTCCTAGACATCCTTTGTTGATAGGCTATCAAATGATTGACAGCTTGTTGTCGATGTTCATCAAGTAGCTCTAATTCTTGAAGTCTAGAGATCCTATAATCTTCATCTGAAATGAGTCCCTTTAGTGAAACTCGAAGGGATGGAATTTCTACCTCGATAGGTAATATTTCCTCTGATCCATAGACAAGAGCATATGGTGTAGCTCCTATTGGTGTTCTGATGCTAGTCCTGTAAGCCCAAAGAGTAGGGTTAAGCTGAACGTGCCAATCACGCCCTACCTCATTTACAGTCTTCTTTAGAATCTTTAGTATTGTTTTGTTTGAAACTTCTGCCTGTCCATTACCTTGAGGGTAATAAGGGGTTGAAAATCGATGTTGGATGTGGAACTTTTCACATAGCTCTTGGACGTCTTGGTTCTTGAAAGGCCTGCCATTATCTGTGATGATTGACTGGGGTATCCCATATCTACAAATGAGATAATTAAGTGTGAAAGATGATATTTGCTTCCCAGTGATTGTGGTTAAGGGAACTTCCTCCACCCATTTTGTAAAATATTCTATTGCGGTGATAATGAACTTGTGTCCATTAGATGAAGATGGGTTAATTTTTCCTACCAAGTCCAATCCCCATTGACAGAAAGGCCATGTACTTGTGAATGGATGAAGCTCCTGTGCTGGTGCATGTATAAGATTGCCATGAATCTGACATTTTTGACATCTCTTGACAAAATTATAAGATTCTTGCTTCATGTGTGGCTAGTAATACCCCAAATGAAGCAGTTTCTTGGCTAAAGATAATCCACTTGAATGTGTACCACAAATTCCTTCATGGACCTCATCTAAAGCAGAAGCGGATTCGTTATGTTCTAAACAACACAAAAGAGTACCATCTAGGCCTCGACGGTAAAGGGTGTCAGCAATAATGGTATGTTTGGCAGATTGGCGTATGAAGTTGTGCTTTTGGTTGCGAGAAAGATCTAGTGGTAAGATATTTTATTTTAGATAAGTATAAATGTCTCCATAAATGGAAGATTGGGCACTATCCAAAAGGCTTATGGTTTGGGATTTGGGATTTGCGTATGCAGGATTTGACACTTGTTCCATAATAAATCGATAACGCTCTTGCATTTTAGGCATTTGCATAAGAGATGCTATTGTGGCCATGGAATCTGATGCTTTATTCTCTGATCTTGGTATCTGCTCAAATTTGATTTCTATGAAATATTTTCTTAGATCATCTACTAGTCTTTTGTATAAAACAAGTGTGTCATCCTTAGTTTGGTAATCATTGTTGACTTGATAGATGATTAACTGAGAGTCTCCATACACCTGTAGTTCTGTGATTTTCCAGTCAATAGCCACTTTAATTCCATTGATCAAAGCTTCATATTTTGCCACATTGTTAGTGCAATGGAAGGTAAGCCTTTAAGATCATGGAATTGTGTGCCCAAGAGGTGTGACAAATAAAATTCCTGCCCCTGATCCATGTTGTGTGTAGGATCCATCAAAGTAGAGTTGCCATGGTTGTGTTGTAATGTTGAGGATATCCACATCAGGAAATTCCATGGTCATAGGATGACAGTCTGACAATGGAGCTTCTGCTAATTGGTCGGCGATGACTTGTCCTTTGATAGCTCGCCTTTCAACATATTGAATGTCAAACTCTCTGAGAAGCATGACCCACTTTGCCAACCTTCCTGTTAAAGCTGCTTTGCTCAGTAAATACTTGAGTGGATCAATTTTTGCAACGAGCTTGACAGTGTGAGTGAGCATATAGTGTCGCAATTTTTGTGTTGCAAGTACTACTGCTAAGCATGATTTTTCAATGAAGGTGTAGTTTACTTCATGTCCATTGAGTGTCCTGCTGATATAGTATATTGCCTGTTCCTTTCCTTCTCTGTCCTCTTGTGCTAGCAAGGCTCCCAAAGAGATATATGTTGTTGCGATATATAGCAATACTGGCTTGTCTTCACTGGGTGGTACCAAGATTGGTGGTGTCATCAAATAATGCTTGATTTGATTGAAAGTACTCTCACATTGTTCATCCCATTTAAAAGACACATTTTTATGCAAAAGATGGTTGAATGGATGACACCGGTCTGCTAGTTGAGAGATGAATCTTCTGATGGACTGTAGTCGGCCTTGTAGAGATCTTAATGTACTGATATTCTTAGGAGGTGGCATTTCCATAATGGCTTTAACTTTTGATGGATCTACTTCAATTCCCTTTGTAGAAACTATGTATCCAAGGAGTTTTGTTGATGTTACTCCAAAGGCACATTTCTTGGGATTTAATCTGACTTTAAATTTCTCCAACCTGTCAAATATTTTTCCCAGTATCTCAAGATGTCCTTCTCTGGTGTAAGATTTGGCTAAGATTTCGTCCACATAGTCCTCCATGAAGGTGTGCATCATGTCATGGAAGATTGTTTTCATAGCTCGCTGGTATGTAGCTCCTGCATTCTTTAACCCAAAAGGCATGACGTTCCAGCAAAAGGTGCCCCATGGACATGTAAATGCTATCTTTTCTTATTCTTCAGGAGCTATTTTGATTTGATTGTATCCTGAAAATCCATCCATGAGTGATAGCATTTGATGGCTAGCTGTTAAATCTACAATCATGTCTATGTTTGGCAAAGGAAAATCATCCTTTGGACATGCTTTATTTAAATCCTAGAAATCAGTACATATTTTGATGGTGTGATCTGGTTTTGAAATAGGTACAATGTTGGATATCCATTTAGCATAATCAATAGATCTAATAAATTCAGCATCTAGTAGTTTCTTCAAATCATTTTTTACCAATAATGCAACATGTGGATGCATTTTTCTCAGTTTCTGTTTTACTGGTTTTGTGCCAGCTGGTAAGGATAAGTGATGGATAATGAGATATGTGTCTAAGCCTGGCATGTCAGAGTATGACCAAGCTAAATTGATGCACCGTTCTTCAAAGAATTTGATAAAATCTAGCTTTTTTGTATCTGTCATGGATGCTGCTAGGTGTAGTATTCTTGCTTTCTTTGTTGTGCTAATATCAATAGACTGTGTGGGTTCTATTAGCACTGATGATCTTTCATGATAATTTTGTGGGAGGATGTCAAAACTTCCATCCTTTGGTGCCTCAATGAGGTTTTCACCATTGGATGCGTTCTTTGTTTTTACTATTTTAGGATCAAATACTGCCATAGAATGGTTTTCACCATTAGATCCATTTTTTATTTCCATGTTTTTGCAACTAGAAGGCTTAGCATCCTCCTGCCTGAAAGCATCGTTAAAAGAAGCATTGGTAGAACAAGTATCAGATTCCTCATAGTAAAGGTAGTTAATAATAGCGGAGTCATTGTCAAAAACAGGGAGATTGATAGGGTGTTGGGGTTCCCATTCGATAAGCTCGGGATGTAGTAAAGGTAATGAATCATTAGATGGGTTGAGGTCAGTGATGGTGAAAGATCGGACGGAAATATCATCCAGGTTGTTAATGGTTATGTCGAGGCCTACGAAGGTATTTTCTTCCACATCATTTATCTCAATCGACGTCTGTTCATCTTCACTTGAGTCGTCAAAGTTTTGTGTTTCAAAGACAATAGGATTAAAACTCGAGCTTTGACCCTCCTCATGTTTGGGGGTATACTTTTTGATGACGTCGATCTGAATATCTTCATAGGAAACATCTGATATGTTATCCCACTCATATTCATTTGAATCTATTTCAGAGTTATCTCTCATTTGAAGAATATGCTCCATAGTTTTATTGGTGATTTCTGCTCTTGCTTCTTCTGTGTATCCTAGTCCAGTTCTGCCATTTTTTTGATTTGTGAGAACTTGGATTGGTTCTGTTACACTTTGTTTCCCTTGGTCAAGAGATCCTTGTTCTGCTATATATCCTAGTCCAGTTTTATCCTTATGTTGGATCATGAGTGGCTGGATTGGTTTGTTATGCCTTGTTTCCTTAACCCAAGAGGTCCCTGTCCTGAATATCCCATCTTCTCCAGAATAGTTTTTCCCTTTCCATATTGATTTGTTTCTATGATATTACTCATGGAAGTGGAAGCTTCCTCATCCATATAAATCCAATTTAGTATGGCCTTATCTTCTGATTCTTCATCTAAGTTCCCAGCTTTTACAAATCTGCCATCTAACGCCATTGTAGATTGTGCTGATTTTTGGGTGGTTGTAGATGGTTGTCCATATGTTTGTAAGGAGGGTAACATCTATGATAGATGAAATGAGTTTCCAACACCATATTCACTTATTCCTTTGTCACTTATCTGTACTTCCTTGGTGAATTGATGTGAGAGTGGAGCCAATTGTTCTTCAACATTTGAAGGGTTAGATTGTGCCACCCTTATCTCTTGTGATTTTTGTTGTTTTGGAAGCCACTTTGATATGAAGTTCTGTTGTTGCTCACCATCTAATGTGCTAACTTCTCTATTGTGAGGTATGAATGTATCCTGAGATGTTTTCAATGTATGACAAGCTTGGGTGTCATTATAGTCTGCTATGATTGTTACCTCTTGTCCATTGACGGGAAATTTTAGGCATTGATGATAGGTAGAAGGTACTGCTTGCATATCATGGATCCAAGGGTGTCCCAATAGTATGTTGTATGTTAGTTCCCTATCTAAGACTTGGCAAACCACTTTTTGGACAATAGGTCCCACTTGAATGGGTAATATGATCAACCCTTTAGAGGACCTTTCTTCTTCATCATATGCTTTGATTGTGATTTTTCGTCTTGTATCAATGGCTTCATCTGAGTATCCTAGTGCACGAATCAGCTTTAAGGTACAAATATTTAAACCAACCCCTCCATTTATCAGGACACGCTTTAGACGGTGTTTATGGATGAGGACTTCAATGTGAAGGGCGAAATTATGTGGATGGGTGAGTGATACATCATCATGTTCGGAGAATGAAAGGAAATGAGGTGCAGATAGATGTCCCACCATAGCTTGGAACTGACACACATCCAAATTGTTAGGTACCGTGGTTGATACAAGAGCTTGCTCAAGAACCTCTTTGTGTGATGGGGAGATCTTTAAAAGTTCCAAGATGGATATTTGCGCCGGTATTTTTTGTAATTGATCGATGAGATTATATTGATTAGAGGGAGGATCCACATATGGGGATGATAATGATGCTCCTTTCAATATAACTTTGGATTGTGCCCTTGTTGTGGCATTAACCGGTTGGTACTCTTGTTTCCCTTTGAGTGTGATTACGTTAATTTGGTTTTCAGATTTGTCCATATGTTGTACCAAATTAGTAGATGTAATGTCATTGTTCTGATTGATTTGGTTGCATAACTCTTCATCCTCCTTGGCAGCAGAAAAATAAAAAATCATTGTGTCATAAACATAACCAACATTTTTACCTTTGGTGTTTGCGGAAGAGGATTCTCCCTTCTGATAATTGGGTAGAGGATTTTTGAATGTCGTATGATCTTTGTTTGTTTGGTGTCCCTCTACAAATACTTTCTTTTGATCTATGAGGTCTTGTACCGCATGTTTTAACTGCCAACAATTTTCAGTCATGTGGCCTTTATTTTGATGGTAGTGACAGTAGTGTAAGTCATTCCACCATGATGGTTTGACTTGAGGGTCCCAATTTCTAGCCTCTTGTACTTGAATGAGTTTTTTGTCTAAAAGTTCTTTGAGGACTGATTCCAATGATTGTCCTAATGGTGTGAATTTTCGTTTATTGGATGGTCATTGGAATGATTGGGTTTTTGTTTCTCCACTGTTTTGATTATTCCCTTGATCACTACTTTGTTTGACATTAAGACTATTATTTTGTTTGTTTGTAGGGCTTGGCGTCAAGGTGAATACTAGTTTAGATGTGTGTGTAACGATCATGGTATCAATATTCTTGTTCTTTTTCCAAAATCTTGGCTTTTCGTTGTTGTTGTTAGAGGAATTGTTATTGTTTGAACCTTCAATGAAGTGTTTGATTGTTCCTCTTTTGATTAGAGCCTCTTCGATTTTGAGCCCCTTTTCAATAACTTGTTCAAATGTAGATGGACATTGTAAGTCCAATCTATAATTCATGTCATCCACTAAGTTATCAATGAACATCTCTATCTTCTCCTCTTTAGGAATAGATCTAGGGTATTTAGCAAATAGCCTTCTCCATCGTTGGAGAAAGGAAAGAAACTTTTCACCCTTTGCTTGTTTGGTGTTGTAG
>VDFB02168118.1:201962266-202030705 GCA_007258455.2 Sequoia sempervirens | reverse complement strand
CTCATATATATCATCAATAATGTAATTGTCATAGTACAAAATAATCGGATCACTATATATGTATGTCAATCAGTACAAAAAGGCCCATCAGGCTATAAAAAAGGAGCCCATAAGGCACAAAAATATATCATCTTCATCAAGGTCTACCCCCCTATATGCTACCCTCGCCCCTGTCACTGTGACCCTTTGCTGGTCTGTGGCTGGTCCACTACGAGTACTCTGGGACCCATGCTGCTCTAGGTACGACCTCATGATAATGCATATAGTAGTACTCGGCCTCTCGGACGATATCCCTATAATACCAAATGGACACTGTAACTTGAGAGGAGGTTGCCATGCTCTCCAACTGCTGTCTCTGGACTAGTTCTATGGCTGCCTGTAACTCTGCAGCCTGTCTCTGTAGTATGGCCTAATCTCTCTTGGCCCTGATTTTCTCTCTCTTGGTCTAAGCCTGATCTCTCTCCCCTATCAAAGTCTACACCTGAGCCTGCAGCTGAGCAATCAATGTATCTCAAGGATCCACCTGCCTTGCTGGTTGTGCTCATGGAGGCTATACCTGAGGCTAATCCTCACCCCCAGCCCATGGTGGTGCACCTGCTAGCACCTACTATTGATCCTACATCTGTACATCGACCTGATCTAGCTGAATTGGAGGCCCCATCAGCTGGTCCTGCCATGCACCATCCCTCTGTCCTCATCCTCCCCCTCTACCTCTCACCCTCTGCTGATTGGGGACTACTCTTGGAATAGTCAAATGTAGGGGAGGCCATAACCAATCCCTATATGCCTATGTCATGCCTAGATCTATAGGCCCCTGATCGTAAGCCCATGGCCGAGCCACCAATTGTTTGAAACTATCGACGGCCTCTGAGGCAGGAATGTATCACCCCCATGAAACCTGTGACATGGTGCAGGAAAATATGACCACAGAATTGTCATATGACCGATCCTAGGGCTCACTGAACTGACACTGCATGCGCCCGAGCAAATATCTCTCGATCATGGTGTGATCTCACGCCTGCATAAAGTAGTCCTAGCGAGCGTAGAAAATATGATGAGCATCATTAGCCCATCCTGGCCAACCAAGGTACAAATGCCATATGAATACCTGCATCTCATCTAGGACTCTCCTCCAATAGGGAATCTCGTGCTCGCCTATTTGTGTAAAGGACACACTGCCTCTATAGCACCATAAGAGGGGATCATCAAGCCCCATCAGAACTGTAACAATCTATGGCCGAAGGACAACAATGTGCTCCCACACCCATACATGGAGGAGTGTCACGCCTGCTCCGAGTGCTCTGTCATCGAGGTAGATGTACTCTTGAAGATCTTTGTACAAGCATGCAAGAAGAACTAACCCCCAAGAAAAATGGACTCATCTGTCACGAACCATGTGCTTCCAGCAGAGTCCCCAACTAGGACTAAATTACCGACCTTGTCTATCTAGGGAAACGAGACCTGAAATAACTGCTACAACAGCCAAGTGGAAGAGAGGTGCTAGGGCCCTGTGTCACTCGAGCTTGATCTACCCCTTGCAAATGACAATGTCCTCTATGGCAAGGACTCTGTGGCAGACATCCTGCCCCTCATCTATTTCAAAAATCACACATCGACCATGAATCAGAAATTGTAAGATGCGCCAAACATCCTCCAAGGTGACGGTGGCCTCGCTAGTGGGAAGCTGGAAGGAAGAGGTCTCGCTATGCCATTGCTCAGCAAGCATTGACATCATGCCAAGGTGGGTGTGAATGGGTGTCGCGTAGGTGATATACCACAATCCCATGTCTCAGAGTTGGTCCTGATCTCTATCACTCAGGTCTCGCAAGTAGCTGAACAGATCCTGTGACCTGTGCTCTCAGGATTAGAGCTCCCTCGCCGCATCCTACATCAGGAAGGGTCATCATGTTAAAAAATTTGAATTTTTTTTGCCGAGCGTCCAAGAAACTAGTCTAGCATCGCAATCCATGAAGGCATCATAATTTAATTTTTAATCAAACTTCGATGCTAGGGCACAAAAGGTTGAAAGCGCACTGTCACAATGCACTTTCCTTCCCAGCGGTGTAGTTTGCAAAAATTCCAGTCACTAGAGCACCGCTACGTCACAGTTTAGAAATGACCCCACAGGCCATGACCTTAACATCAAAGTTTTCAAACTCCAAATGTCGCCGCCATAGCGAAATTTGACACCGAGCGATGCAGTTTGATTTTTGAGTGGTGCTATATAGCGCTGCTGCAGAAGGACTGACTTTGAAAGCATTAAATGAAAGTTAAAAACAAAAATTAAAGGTTAAGAAAGGATCACTTACTAGTGCCCCAATGTCGGGTGGTTGCTGGTACGTTTGAACTCGGTCAGAAATGTGCATCAAAAGTTGTTGTTACGCCATATCATCAGGAGGTCAGAGCTCAAATCTCAAGGTTGCTAATGGTTGTGTGTGAAAATGAATTGAAAGTGACCCCTCGGAGCCCTTTTAAGCTTGAAAATTAGGGTTTTTTCACCCTAATTGGCTATCCTGCTAAGGTTTTGGACCCTTGAACCTATTTTTGTCTAGTTGAGGCCTATTTTACATCATTTTATTGCATTTAGACATGTTTTTGGCCTCCTGGAGCCTTTTTGGACCTATTGGGCACCTTGTCCTTTTATGTTTCGAGAGCACCCAAAAAATGAAATTTTTGTCCAATCTCTCGAGGGGGCAATATATTGGCATGTTTTCTCTCGCTGGGCAATAGTGGGGAAAGATTTTTTTAAAAATCAATTTTTTTTGGCCTTGATCAAGATTGTTTATTCTTTGAACTAATGGAACAAGTGCATTGCTTCAAAGAGGGGCAAAATGTAGACACATAAAATGTACCGATCAACATGGTGCATCTGATCCCGCCTACTAACATCGTTTCATCTTGAATCATCCTCCGATCTAACCATTTAATCAAATACCCCTATTTGATTAAATTCATCAATATTTGTCTCTTAATTAAATAAACCAATTATCTAATTAAGTCACCTCTTCTCGGTAATTAAATTAATCATCTTGATCTAATTATCCCTATTTAATTAAATAATTAATTTTATTTGATTAAATCTCTAGAGTCTATCTATTGAATTAAATAAATCAAAACCTTATTTAATTTAATCTAACATCATCTCTTTTAATAAATCAAAATGTTTATTTAATTAATCTCTTATCACATTCCTCTCATATTTGATTTAAATAAATCTACAAATCTAAGTCAAATAGGTTACATCATCTAATATCTCACTAAATTAATTAACCTTGGATTAATTTAATCTCCTATGATGTCCCATCCTCCAGCTTTTACCACTTGCACATGAAAATAGATTTAATTTATTTATTAAATCTCTATTTTCCTCAACAAGGCATCTTTTTGGAATATTCACCAAGTTTGAATTCAAAAAATCCAAGTTGACATGTACATCCAATAAGGTATTTACTCTCTCTTACATGTCCTTTTCCTTGAGCCAAGTGGCATTTAATGCATTTTTTCCTCTCTCTTGCATGTCATTTCAACAAATTCAAAATTCAAAAATAGGCATTTATTGGCACAATCCTCAAAACTTGCACATCCTCCATCCACTCATAGATTGACAAGTGGCATCTTGCCATTGGTTGAAAGTTAGTCCCACATTGCTCTATTTTGGACATTCATCCTTCAATCTCATCTAGAAATAAGAGGCTTCATTCCTCATTTTATCATCCACAAATTATGCAAAGTTACCATGTTCAAATATTTAGCCATTTCCATCCAATATCATTGAATCATAGCTAGGTTATGTAGGTTTTTCCATTGGATCACTCATCAAACATCAACTAAGTGGATCACTCATCAACATTCATCAATATACATCAATCTTCCATAATAGGAATTGGGAAAGGGCCAATTTTCACATCAAATTGGCACCAATTCCCCCATGGGATCATGAGTTTGCTAGTTTAATTAGGATTCAATCTTTATTTTGTTGTTTTCATTGTGTTCTTCATTGCTTTTTTCCTAATTTGAACTTTGTGAATGGATTTCATGGAGAATCCTTGTTCTTGCTTGCAATCTATAATCTAATGTGTTTTTTCTTATTGTTTTGCAGGTATTGGGATTGGTGTTCACACACATATTTCAATGTTACATCAATAAATTTCAAGGTAAAGTTACATTTACAATTGGCTATGTAATACAAAGCACATCCATAGTATAAAGATTCTCAGATACTCAACTACCTTTACACCACTGGTCTTCTTGCAAGCTAAGGCCAAGAGTGTGATTAAGGTGCCTTTTCCACCCAACCACAAAGTACATGACTTCCCTAGGTTCTTCCTAACTCGAAGAAAACCCTAGCCCTGCACGAGGAGCTCAAGTGAAAATAAAGTAATGAATTTTATTTCATGTATCAAGATGGAATACAACCATGTCAATGTTACAACATTAGTCTTACATCAATACATCTATTTCAATAATACATCAAGAGTTTCCAACAATGCATCTATTTCAAAGTTACATCAAGAATCTTCATCAATACATATATTTCAATGTTACATCAATAAATTTCAAGGAAAAGTTACATTTACAATTGGCTATGTAATCCATTCAAAGTAATACAAAGCACATCCATAGTATAAAGATTCGTAGATACTCAACTACCTTGACACCACCGGTCTTCTTGCAAGCTAAGGCCAAGAGTGTGATTAAGGTGTCTTTTCTACCCAACCACAAAGTACATGAATTCCTTGGGTTCTTCCTAACTCGAAGAAAACCTTGGGCTTGCACAAGGATCCTAGCAACCTGGAACAATAAAGCAAGAGGGAATTCTCGATGCATGTCTGATGCCTATATGCATTCCTATACTAGAAAACATATTTATTGCATGCAGGATGTGGAAAAGACATAAAATTTCTAGGATTTTAATTAATCGATCTATTTCAATGGTATATTTTCTTTGCCAAGCATTAAAACATAAAATGGTAGTTTATGAAAAGCATAAACTACCGTCTTTGCATGTCGACATTCAACATCTTGTCTCAGAAGTTTCTTATAAAGAAAACAAACAGTGCATCTTCCACATAAAATTTCATTTAGTTTAACATCATTTACTCATACAAGCATTCTATCATAAACACTTGTCATTTCCAAGTTCATAAAATGATTTTTGTAAATACAATATGTTATAATATACAATTCACAACTGATTTTATAATTTCACTATGCATTTCATTCTTCAAATCAACTATACTTGAATGGGTAAAAACAAGTTTATGCCATGTGCTCTTTTTCATGTATGTGCAAGATAGCTCGCATTCTATCTTTATTCAAAATCTTAATCTAATTAACGAACTAATGTAAATTGAAATAAAAACACACTCCAATCAACATTATATATATGCATTATACAGAAATTTAGAGATGTACCTCTTCTAATACAAAAAATTATCAATTTAAAATAAAAATATTGGTCATTTTCAGCCAGATTCATTTCTATTGGTTTCTCATTTCTGACCTAGTTTATTCTCAAGTAAAGAAAATAGGTAAATGTATGATCATATCTAAATGTTTAGATATATATATATATATATATATATATATATATATATATATATATATATATATATATATATATATATATATATATATATATATATTTACTCAACAATTATCAAAATATGGTTCTAGTATGCTTATCCATTTAAGTCAGAAGGCCACACTGTAGGTGTATTAACTGGCACATAAACCATGTATTTTTGTTACTGTATATATATATATATATATATATATATATATATATATATATATATATATATATATATATATCGATACACTTATATAAGAGAAAGCACATATGAAGAAATGTAAATATATACAGTTCATAGATATTATGCACTCAATGTTTTTTGATAGAGAAAATTAAATGTATGTATTCGACATATGTATGCCAGCATATACAACCCCCATACACACCAAGTGTTAATAACAAAGTGAGTTAAATATTTATGAAGGTTGAATATTTCTTGTAAGGCATAAAAAGGATAGAGGCTGTCACCCCCATTGGGGAGGTGTTTCTTGTGGTGGGAATTGCCCCCTCCACAAGTCGTGGCTTGTGGAGGGAGATTCCCTCCATAGATTAGCCCTTCCCCAATGGGGAAGGATGTGGTTGGGGAGGGAGTACTCGATAGATTCCTAAGTTTGAAAACTTTAATAAAAAACTAGACAACTATAATCATTGTACGAGAATTCTAATAGCAATTTTATCATATAAAGGGATTTTGATATGCCTATTCTACATTCATTAAAATATATGTATATAGATTTATATGCACATACAATTTAGTGTATATGTATATATATAAATATACATAATTTCTACACAACCTAAATCAAGATTTTACTCCAAGAATCACACAGAAAAACCCCAAATCTGGGTGTAAATATATATAAGATTGGGAAAATTATATAGATTACATAGCTATACTAGTGAATTTTGTACAACAAACACTTCATATACAGAGGTTTTGTGGAATGGGTTTCTAAAGAATTAAATATTTGAACAATACAAAAATTATTTTCTCACATTTTGGAATTTGAAAATAATAGAAAAGATTTTAAAAACCTAGATAATTTTCCTTCAGTTGAGGATGCTCTTTCTACCACCTCTTCTCTCTTTCTTGCAATTCATTTTCTGGAGATTCTTCCTCTTATTCTCTCATTTTTCCCTTGTAATCTCACTCTACTAACATCTAACTTCTATTTGGCATCCATTTTTTAGTTATTTTGGAGAGCAATTCAAGAAGAATAACCAACAGTTTTGTATTCTCATTAATCCTTTTTCTCTTTTAAACTTTTCTTTCCAGTTTTCAAAACCTAATCTTGAAAAGATTAAAAATTAAAGAGAATAAAATTTATTTCTTTTGATAATTAATAAAAAGAAATTCCATTGCAACCAAGTGCTTATCTCTTGGAAACAGTTAGATAATGCTATTTTTAACTTGCAAAAAGAAATATTTACTCTTAATGAGGAATAAATAAATATTTAATTATAAAATAAATATTTATTCCAAAGAACTAACATTCAATTTGAAAATAGAATAATTATTTAATTACCCAAGCATAATATTTTACTATAAAACAAAATCTATTATTAAATTATAATTATAATTAATTCTTCTATTTTATTATGCTTTTTTTATTTCATTACCTAATTAATTTAATTAAACTATATAAAATTTTGCTAATGTAATAAAACAGTCAACCTAATTTAATCCTAAATGAATCTACATGATTCTAGGTGTTTTGTGTGTGATCACGAGAACCATTCCTACTTTACCCTAAGCTAACCTCCTCTCCTTAATCACACCCTTGGTCTTCAACCATCTACAACTCAAGCACACTCAGGCACCCATTAATAGATTAGTATCCAAATAAAATCCAAATCAAAACAATAAAATGCATTAATTCAAATATTACTATTCTGTTTTGCTTCAATTTCAAAGTAAACCATATTCAATACTTTTCAACTTTTTAGAATTAAAGTAAACATTTTCATATCTTATCACACCAAAATCATCATAGTATTCATTATTTACTCTACCACAAACATCCAATCATATATCAAATCCACACAAATCCAAAAGAAAGAAACATCATAGTTTGAGACGTGACACGCTACTGCCAATGATCAAACAAAAAATGAGCTCTGAATCTCTCAAGAAACATCTCGCATGATACAAAACCTATATCCAAATGTAGCTTCTGCTCCTCCAAACGCCACCAAATGGAAGCAAAATGTCTAAGGTGCATGATAGTGCACCTAACCTTGGTGTTGCTACCATATGGATTAATGGTGAAACACCTTTTTAGGTAAATTAACTAGGTCTCTACCTCCAAACCACTACTAGTCCCATCAAAAGTAAGAGGACATGCTCTCAAAAGATCCCTCATATGCTTGGCTAAAATAGCCTCCTACTCCACTATAATTTCTATCCTCTTGGGAGACCTCTCTCTCTCCCTGACCACTAACTGATCACCCTCTTGTCTCGAACCTAAGTGAGCAAGAACCTCCTCAATTAAGTGATGCAACTATGCACCCTCCAACCTCGGTTGACCCATATTCTGATCTCTGCCTCCTTGATTATTCTGGAAACCTTGTTGTTCCTCATGATCACTCTTTTGGGAACTCCTAAGGAGGGGTGTCCTGGTGATTATCCTTGGCACGAACACCACCATGACCTCTACCACATCCTTGACCTTGACCTTGACCTCTAGGCATTATCCTACATAGACACCACGAAGGACAAGTTAAGGGTGTTAGGTGAGGAAAACAAAAGGGAAACATAAATTTCAGAATCTATGCAACTAAGACAACATAATGGGCTCTTGTATATACCTAGAGTACCCAGTGTTAGAATCTAGCTCTGATACCATGTGTAATGCCCCACCACGAAACCCTAGAGGACAACTCGCTACAACACTAAAAAAGTGGAAGATTTTTTCTTTAAGAGCAACATACTAAGAATGTAGATGATACTGTAACTTATTTTCTAATCTAAGTCCACTAAGGTTTTGAGGTTACGTTACTAGAATCCCATTAATCAAACAAACAAGAATAGTAAATTTTTGCTGACATCTCATTAATTAAGATTCATTGAACATAATGAAATTCCATTTAACAATATGAATTTCATTTAATCTATCTCATTTAATTGAACAACCAATATGAAATAACCATAACATGAAATCAATAGATACCATACAGAGTCAATTTCATTATCTCACATAAATAAGGCACATCATTATCATTGCTCATTACTAGATAGAGTTCATCAATGAATTATAACATTACATCATTACATCAATGTTTCCTCATGATCAATTGGGGAGAATATACATCAGAGTTACAATACATGATACAATTTTTTTCAATAACATACAAGCAAATGTAATATATTCTACTCAAACTAGCACAAGTGTAGAAGTCCACATTGACATGAATAGTTGCCATATATATATACTTATACGTTTTGAAAGGAATTCAATTCATAATACATAAAGTTCAGCTTACATTACAACGAAATATTAGTTTTAGTTCAAGCTTAAACATAATGTAATACATGAATTGGCACATAATCACACACACACACACACATATATACATATGGATGTGTGTGCTTTCATACAAAACTGAATATTAAGGTAACTGAGAGACTCGTGCTTAACTGAACAACTACATTACTAAAGAGTTTTCACCTTAACTAATGTATACCACTTATAACCATTCGATATTTGTGTATCGACTACCACACAATAATTGTTAATATGCAATCATATGTTACAAATGAAACTACCACTTACAAATGTAGGGGGAAAATAGGGTAACTGGCCGCTGGCCAAGACTGGTTGGGTGCGCCTGGTACCATGCATGCAAGATGAAAAGATAGTGAAAACAAAGCACACAGTGTACATGAGTACCTATTTTAGTCGATACTTTTAGGGTAGAAAAAGAATGAATTTTCCTTCCACAAAATAATGAATATTGGCCATAAGGCATACTCATCAAAGAAATAATGGAGTAAAAAGACTGTACAAGCTCTGATTGCAGGCCTACAATCTGTTTATCAAAATAATACACAATACCAAATGTAGGGCCTATAATATATCGAATGTACAATGATATAACATCAATTATATCATTTATAACCTTCGATACAACTTGAGAGCTTAAAAAAAAAATATAGTGCATAGGGAAGGAGAAGAAAGGCACCAAAATGAAATACAAGGGAAACAATAAATATTTTACATTACATATTTTGGCATACAAGCATTAAAATCTATAGGAGAGAATATAGTTTGTGTAAAGAGTTTCGACCACAGGAAGGCTTATCTAAGGATTACAATAATGGAGTGGTGGCACCGAATACTAGTTTAGTTTTGCTTAAAACAAAAGATGATGAATTCCCAAGAGAAGTCTAAGTGTAAATCAATACACAAAGTGAAAAGAGGGTTTCCCCAAATGAAACTCTGAATTAATTAACCAACCTTAAAACATTTAATTTATTAATTTTAACTTTTACTTTTAATTCTATTTTCACCTCACATTAATTAATATATTTATTTTTTATATTTATTATTAAATCATAATTTTAATTTATTTAAACCAAATAAAATATTAATAATATTTATTTTATCAATAAATACCTTTTAATTTCAATAAATTTCTTTTTAATTATCCAAATTGCCCTTTTTAATTCAATAATCCTTATTTTAATATAATAATCAATCAAATTAATTGAATGAAAAAATACCAAGTAGTACTTGACCTCACAGTGACACAGAAGGAAATACAACATCAACAAACCAACTCGAACTGACCACATAGACAGGATATGACAAATAGATACTCATCCTCATCAAGGATGATGGCTCAACATAGGGAACCAAATGTTATCTCCATATCAGTAATCTCCATTGGTTTTAAGGCACACTCAAACCTAGCAATTCAGGTGGAGTCGATGCTTAGTACCTACAACCTCCAGCAAATCACACAGTCAAGCATGTACATAGTCAAACAGTAAAACACACCATGAGAGGAAATTCCTAGCGTCATAGGGCACTCACAAGTGAGTGATGCAACACTGTTCCTCTTCAGCAAATACATCAGTGCACAAAAATAAAATAATAATAACATGATAAGTACATACATTAGCTAATCACATAGTACTCCTAGCAATATTAACCCACACAATCAATTAACTTGTAAACTAGTCATGACATATACATAAACATCAGTGATAAAAGCAATATCAACTATCTTCATAACAGTGAATCCAACATCTAGCAATGCATCATAATGTCTAATTACAAACAAGTGACTATCAGAAATCAAAAAGAAAACTGAGGGGCACTACAACAATATCATTGTTCCTGACTGAAAGTGTAGTTTCAATTCCATCATATGTAAATAGCTTTGATGTAAAAAAAAATCCCTAATATTTCTATCATTGCATAATTCTATATCTATGCCAATGGGTATGTGTAGGATCATCATGGAAAAATCAAGCCCTTAAGTGGCAAAAAATTCAGAAAAATTAGAGTTAGTCAACTTGACGCAAAATTTTGAATAAGTTATTTATATTATTTCAAATATATGTAAGAATAGAATATGTAGAAAATTGAATGTAGTTTCTAAACTACTAGGTTTATTTATAAAAAAACAAGAAAAATTATTTGGTGAAAATTTGAAATTTCGTGGCAGTAGTAATTTCTGTAAATTTCAGGGAAAATAAGAAGTAGGTGTCTCATTCCACCACCTCTAGCCATGTAATAAAATGATAATATTTTTTTTATAAGACTTAAATATAAGTAGAGGAATCATGTCCCGATGTGATGCATATTTTTTTTGTAATTTTTATAAGAATAATTAATTATGAATTTTTAATATTACATATTTTAAAAAATATAAAAACTCATATGTCTAACCACCTTAACTTGGTCAAAACTTCATGAAATTCAATTTTCTTTTTTTTAATCCTATATTATTTGAAGCATAGAATGTCACACACTTTTTGGATTCAAAAAATATGATACCATTTGAAAGCTATTGATGTTTTTAATCAGCCTATCAATCATGACTTTAGTCGTAATTCAAATAGAAAATGAATAATAATAATTTATTAAATTCAAAGTAAAGAATAATTTATATTGATGGAAATATGAGAATCTCCTTTAAAAACCCTTTTCGTTTCATCCATTTTGGGTAAAAAAAAAAATTCCAGCCACATACCCTACACATACCCATCATATCGCCACTTTTTGGCCCATCATCATCTTGCACATACCTCAACCTAACTAAGTACCACTACTATAATAGTGAATACAAAATTAAAAAATGTCAACTTTTCTATTACAAAATAGTTGACTTCATGCTATTTTGTATGTTTTATATAAGCATGTTGTAGCATATTTGCAAAAGTGTTCCAAAAACCTACCTTTAATTTTCAAACATTCCCTACAGAAGAACATTTCACCTTCTCTCCTTTCTGCATAGACTAATGAGCTAGCGGATTTGATTGTGAATTTTGTCAAACTTTTATATCTGGGATGTGTTGAATCGACCTTACCTACTATGCAACCAACTCCACTTGAGCAGCTTGTGAATGTGTTGTTGATACCACCTCATTTTGCAATGTAGCCTAATTGTTGACATTTTTTGCATGATGACAATGATTTGTTAAGAGAAAAGAAAGTGCATAATATTTTGCTTTAAAATTTATCTCCACTCAGACCCCACTTCAAAATGATGACAAGCTAGCTCTCTATAAATGTAACTTGAAGATTTATGCTCCAGTGATGGTGTATGTGCAGGATCATGATGGGCCAAAAAGTGGCAATATGATGGGTATGTGTAGGGTATGTGGCTGATGACTTTTTTTTTACCCAAAATTGATGAAACAAAAAGGGTTTTTTAAGGATATTCTCAACTTTCCAAAAATAGAAATTATGCTTTACTTTGAATTTAATAAATAATTATTATTCATTTTCTATTTGAATTATGACTAAAGTCCTAATTGATAGGTTGATTGATAAACATCTATAACTTTCAAACAGTATCACATTTTTTGAATCCAAAACATGTATCGCATTCTATGATTTGCATACAATAGGATTTAAAAAAAAAAAGAATTTCATGAAGTTTTGACCAAGTTAAGGTGGTTAGACATATGAGTTTTTATATTTTTTAAAAGTTGTAATAAAAAATTCATAATTATGGAAGCAAATTTGCATCTTTTTAATGTTGGCCTATTTTCAGACTATCATTTTCCATGTTAAAACAAATTATCTATAATTGTCAGTGTTATGTAAAAAGGGATAGGACTATATATAGTATGTATGCTTTGTTAGGGTTTTTTGGTCGTAAAAGGGTATGATTAGATGTAATGTTGTAATCAGACAATTCTGTTAGGGTTTTTTGGCCCTAAAAGGGTATGATCAGATGTAATGTTGTAATCAAACAATTGGAAAACTATTCTGGGACCTTATTGGTCTTTTTCATATTTTGTAAAATTTGTTACTCAAACTGCAATTGGGGGTTTTATTGTTGGTTCTTTCATGCCAGTATGTTTTCCTGAACTAGCTATATGTAAATATATATATATGTGTGTGTGTGTGTGTGTGTGTGTGTGTGTGTGTGTGGTCTACCACTTTTGACTAAAAGTAAAATAAAATCATAATTAATTATTTACTTTGAAAAAAATTACAAAAAAATATGCATCACATTGGGACATGAGTCCTCTACTTATATCTAAAATATTATAAAAAAATATTATCATTTTATTGTGGTTAGGGTGGTCAGACAGACACCTACTTCTTACTTTTTCCCTGAAATTTAAGTGCTACTGCATTGAAATTTCAAATTTTCACCAAATAATTTTTATTTATTTTTAAATAAACCTAATAGTTTACAAACTACATTCAATTTGCTATAGATTCTATTCTTACATATTTTTAAAATAATATAGATAACTTATTCAATTTTTTATGTTAAGTTGCCTAACTCTGATTTTTATAAAATTTTTGCCACTTAAGGGCCTATTTTTTCCATGATGATCTTGCATATACCCAATGTTTTCATTGCAATGCATATATTTTTGTAGCATACTTTGTGGTGTAAGTAATTCTTGGGAAATATACCACCCACATATGCTTCACCTTTCCAAAAGTTATACCTCTGTATGCTCTTAAGTAGAGCATTATCCTACAAGAACACTTCTTGAATGACAATTTTGGCAAGTTTATGCGTATCTTGATAGTTTGGATTCAAATCCAAAAAATTTGAAACAAATATGGACACTAGGTCTGATGTAAAGATCAACCTATGAGCTAAAGGATATAAAATTTCTTCTCCTATCAAAGTTTTAAAACATTTGAACATGGGTAAGCAATCACTTTTAAAAACATGCGACAAATGCTCTCTTTCCAACCTTTTGGAAAATGGTAGTTCCCATTCATTTGAAGAACAAATTGCTTCTAGGCCTTTAATAGAAATGGACCTAATTTATTTTTTCTAAAAATTCAAAAGAGCATTTGAATTTCGCCACACGTGAAAAGGATTTCAAGCACACTTTGAATTAAAGATTTCTCATTCCTTGTATGAATTACCTGCATACACATGACACATGTTAGCCAAAAAACATACCTTTGTTATGGCCAATATTTTGAAATTTGATATAATCTTCGATGACTTCTATCCAAGATATAGGACACCATGTGAGATATATTTTATCCTTTCTTCAAATATGAATGCCAACTTTTCCATCAAACCTTACAAATGTTGCTTTAGATTATGTTCTAGTGAATGTATTACCACATAATTTTTGTAGATTAGCATGTACTAAAGTAGCCTATATTAGATATTGAACAAATAATTCACACAAATTTGATGCACGACGAAGTTCATATGGTTATACATCATCTATGCATTGGCTTAAGTTGTACATAGAACATGAGGACATTAACCAACATTAAGGCACATTGATTAAATTAATGATTCTTGAAAAAAGCCCATCTAACACTACCCACCTTGGCAATGTTGCTTAAGTTACAATTCCAGATCAACCCCATATTCTAAAGTATATATCCATAGTGCCCATGATACATAAAAAAATTTGTGAATGGGACAAAAAAAAAAGCAAATTCCTGAGTGGCTCTATTTGGAAGAAAATTATTTTCATTTTCAATCTCGCTTGACAATTTTTACTAAAAAACATTTTTGATATATCATTTTCACTTAGTGTTACTTCCAATTCACCTTGTTATAAGCCCCCACTTTCTCTTTAAATTGCATCCTTTAATTCCTATGTAAAAATTTGCATATTATTATCATATAACTGCTCATTCTGAACTTGATCACACCCAGTATTTGTAGGCTTATGTGCCACTATATTACCTTCCCTATACCTATGTTTGATCTGAACACAACTAAACTTTTCCAACAACTTCCATACCTGTTGCATCACATATATGATTTTCCAAGAAAACACTTTTTTTTCTTTACATGCATTCACTATAATTAAAGAGTCTCCTTCAATTACCAACTCTTTACTTTTCATAGCATATGATAGTTGCAAACTATGGAGCAATGCTTGTGCTTCCACCATATTATTTGTTCCTTTCAGGAGTTTTATTGACTTACCTAAAACTAGGATTCCTTTGTGATCTCTAATTACAATTCCTGCCCTTGGTATACATGGATTCCCACATGAATCTCCATCAAAATTTAACTTGAAATATCCTTTTAAAGGTGTAACCTAAGATATTTTACTTCTATCTATTTTTGGATTTGGATTTTGGTGCATGCTTCCTTTAAACGGGAGGGAATTCTTATTCCATTTCATCATTAACTTTGAATCCCAATCTGTGAACACTGACCCAATGCTTTTGACTTTTTAAACATATGCATTTGTTACCTCCTCTATTGAAGATTCCAATTTTTCCAGTACTTGCTCCACCTTCATTTTTTCATTCCTAAATATCTGCATGTTTTGTTCCCACCAAATGGTCCAAAAAACTACTGAAGGAATCAATCTCCAAATGCAAGAAAACAATGTTGTTTTATACAAAATTGGCCAACTTGAGAATAAATCCCATAAATTATTTGGTAGAGGAGCATACCAACTGAATTTGTTTTTTATAAAGGCCCAACACTTAGATGCAGAAGGACACTAAATAAATAAATGATTCACATCTTCTAGATTAGTTTCACATAAGACACACTTAAATTGAGTTTCTATCCCAAGTTTGGAAAGCCTATCACTTGTAAAAATTCTTCTTTTGATAGCCAACCATGAGAAACAACCAACCTTTGGTAGCACAGTTGAGTCCCAATAAAAAGACAAGGCTCTTTGGGGCTGTACACTTTCACCATTACTCATTATTGCTTTATATCCCATTTTTACTATATAGTTTATGTTTTTGGATGGAGCCCATAATAGCTTGTCCTCCCCTCCTAACACATAAAAAATACTTTCATTTAATATGCTCTTAAGTTTCTCTTTCTGAACATCTAGACAAGCTATATTAGAAACATCTTTCCATCTTACTTTCCCAATGCAGTCTATTGGTTCCCAAATCTGCTATCAACTTGAATCCTAAAGGCCTGCCAGGCCTTATGGTTAGATTCAAGGAGAGGTTTGGCCAACGAATGAGAGATTGAAATAAAACCTCTTTCTCCCCTACACTTTAGGCTCTGTTAAATCTAGGAGGGTGATCCTAAGAGTGTGCTTTCAGATACTTGTGTGCCAAAGTATCAAATACACAGTGAACATATAAATCTCCTTTATATGCTTAATATAGAAAATACCTTGAAGTTATGGCTGACTTTCATTACAATGTACACATTAAACATGAGGTTATGTGCAGGATCATCGTGGAAAAAATAGGCCCTTAAGTGGTAAAAAATTTAGAAAAATCAGAGTTAGGCAACTTGATGTAAATTTTTTAATAAGTTCTCTATATTATTTCAAAAATATGTAAGAATAGAATCTATAGAAAATTGAATGTAGTTTCTAAATTATACTAGGTTTTTTTTTTTAAAAAAAAAAAATCTATTTGGTGAAAATTTGAAATTTCAATATAATACTTAAATTTTAAAAAAAAATAAAAGTAGGTGTCTATCGACCACCATAACCACAATAAAATGATAATATTTTTTATAAGATTTTAGACATAAGGAGTCATGTCTGGATATGATGCATATTAATTTGTAATTTTTTTCCAAGTAAATAATTAATTATGAAATTTTTTATTACAATTTTAAAATATAAAAAATCGTATGTCGACCTTAACTTGGTCAAAAACTTCATGAAATTCATTTTTTCTTTTTAATACTATAGTATGCAAAGCATAGAATGTGATCATGTTTTGGATTCCAAACATGTGATACCATTTGAAAGCTATAGTTTTTTCAATCAACCTATCAATCAAGACTTTAGTCATAATTCAAATAGAAAATAAACAATATTATTTATTAAATTGAAAGTAAAGCATAATTTATATTGGTGGAAAGCTGAGAATATTCTTTAAAAACCCTTTTCATTTCATAAATTTTGGGTAAAAAAAAGTCGTCAACCACATACCCTACAAATACCCATCATATCTCCACTTTTTGGCCCATCATGATCCTGCACATACCCATGAGAGCTATGATTCTTTGAATTCCACACACACCCACAACAAGACTAATAAGTAAATTTGATTTAAAAAATGATTAGCTATTGAATTAACCAACAAATGTAACATGGATAACACATTTAGATTATTGTGTCATCCTTGGAACATAGTCAACTTAAACAACCACATAATCTAATAATAATCTTCACATCTGACATTATATGAAGCTCTGAAATGATGCATTATAGTATTTCAGCATTATGTCTTAACCTTTACTTCTTACTAGCATCCTAGCACTCAGTTTAATACAAATTTACAGCCATATTCAAGCACTTACATTAATTCTTTGAATTAATAAACAAAAATAGAGCCACACGTCCATCTAAAATTGATAGAGACAAATATGACAACCTTGATTGTATTATTCATAATCTGTAAAACTAGTACATAGGAGAGTAAAATAGTATCAAACTTGAAACATTCAACATTATTTTTCTAGTATTGTAATCAAAATTACATAAATATTAACAGACTTGGACCCTAAGACTTAGCTCTAAAATGCTCTGTATTTTCATCAAAATATTCTTTGTGATTAATTACAAAATAGCCCTCCTCCCATAATGAGGTTGAAAAATAACACTTAAGGAGAAACAAACCCTAAGTGGAGATTAGAACAAGACACTTGGCACACTCAACACCATAGATCAATAACTACATTTGCTTGCTAAAGAGAAGCCCCAACTCACACGTTGTTCCCACTTCATCATTCCTTTGCAATAGAAAAATATTCCCCTTTGTGAAAGAATAAAATTCCCTCTTCATTTTTTCATCATTTTCCCCTCTTATGAAAAATATTATGTTCTTTTGTGAACATCCTCTTACTTTGCATGTGAATTTTTTTCTCTCTGTGAAAATTCTATTTCTAGCAAAGAATATTTGTCTTTTATAATGATGCCCTTTAATTTCTAAAATCTACGGTGTTGTATAATATTTTCACCAGCAAAGTAAAATGTTTATTTACTTTAAAACTAAAATCTTTACTTCATAAGGCTTAAAAAATACTTTACATCCATGCCTTTTTAATTTTCTCACTTCATATTTAGAAACTTTAAATATTTCAACTGGGCCCACCATTTCTTCACACAAACCTTGCAAGCACCATTGCACATCACCCATAGAATTAAAAATGTAGATGATAAATAGCAATGGGAAAAATCCTCATTTTAATTTACCTTAGGCTACAAAAAATATTTTACTTGGGCACTTTTACCTTATCAATTATTTCCCAGCAATTAAAATTTATTTTAATTGTGAGGGCCTTATTCATTCCTATTAGCTGTAAAAGGTTTTATTACTGTGCACATTTGATCATCTTCTCTAAACACTTTAACAAAAAATAATATTTGACATCAATCATGGACAACCATCGCACATTACCCATTCATTTAGAAAAGATAAAATTAATTAGCGATGGGAGATATTCAGGCAACACTCATCGCTAATGAATTCAAGAAAAGATGAAATAAAATAGTGATGTGAGATATTTGTTTCTATTCACCTAAATCCTTAGTTATCTATTTTGTTGCTTCCTAGGAACTTTGAAGGAACTTATTGCAACCATGGCAAGATAAAAATGTGCATGTCATTTTTCTTGATATAGGGGTATTTTTACAACTATCGGCAGCCAAAATTCACCATAAATATGTTTAAAATCCTTGTCCAAGTATTGGGAATAGTCATGGGACGAAATTGAAACTTAGAACAACAGTTTTGAGCTCTAAAACACCCCCAAAAATGTGTTGTAGAGCAAACAACATGATCAACATTCTCCAGTTGTAGAAAACCCTCATTATTTACCTGTGCCTTCCCTTTTGCATTTAATTCCTCAACATTAGAATTTTCCCTCAAATATTTCATCATGCAACACCCACTAGCCCTGAGACATCTTATTCCATCACCACCTGACCTCCATCACATATCGCGAATGTAGTAAGAGAACTAAGATACATATTAGCGATGTGTGTTGAAGAAGATATGAGACCGCCCATTGCTCATAGAATGTGGAGAAAGACAATCAAATCCATGATCAATGATGAAAAGGAACTTCCATCACTGATCGCCAATTCAAATGGGAATTACAAACCCAAAACAGTGATTGGCGATGAGTTCATCCGTGCAGCAGTGAAAGTCGTGAAAGCCGTTTTTCAGCCAATCACAAACGAGAATTAAACTTGCTTTCATAGAAAACATTTGAAATGTATCTTTTTTTTTCCATAAATGCATTTTTCATATTTGCATAATGTTTAAAATATTTAAAAATATTTTAAACATATAAGCATTTGAAACTTTAGAAAAAATGCAAATTTTAATTACACTTATAGGTCAAACGGAGAAAATTCATTGCGCACAAACGGTGACCCCTGGAGCTGATATTTTTTGCGTGTAGCCATAATCAATTATTTAGAGAAAACCCATTTCTACAAATTTCACCCAGCCATTAAAAATCAGGTACCTCCTTTGTAAATTGGCCCCTGGGATGTGTTTGCCACACCAAAAATGCATTAAAATAATGCATCATATGACCTCTTTTTTTGATGAAAATGGAGTTGTAGAGGTTTTAGACTAAAATAAGAAATGGGTTGTCCTTAGATTTTCAAATTTTGAAATGTTTTAGAACACTAATTTTGACCATGTTGCAGTCAGAAAATGACGAGGAAGCAAACCCGAGACACAAAATAACACTCACAGAATAATATTTTATTCAAAAATATTGAACTCTTACATGTAGAGGATCACAAATCCTTGAGCTCTGTGATACATGTGAGTTACAGAAGTCTCATAAATAAAATTATAGAATTACAGAAATTACCCAGATCCCCCTTTCACAGCATGTGAACTTCTTTCCCCAAAAAGTTACTCAAAAATCAGAAACAAGCCCATAAATAGACCCATTTCGGTTTGAAACCAAAAACAACCTTCGAGATAAGATTTTTGGCGGTTTGGTGCCAAAATTACAATTTGAAATTCATGTTTAAATTCACAATAAAAAATTAGCACATTTCTAAAATATGCACCAACTTCTGATAGCCATAACTTTTAATTCGACCGTTGGATCTTCAATGATAATACCTTTTCAGAAAGCTCTTGAAAAGACGATTTTCCACAAAGTAGGTTTTTGGTAGATTACTTTGGCATTTCCGCATATTTTCAGGCCCATCCAGGATCTTTTAGTGCCTCAAACTGAGCTCATAAGGTTTTTCACGGCAAAAAGCAAAAATTGCAACTTGAATAAATTTCAAATCATGAATGATCTTGACCTGATTATTTCACGAGACTGTGTATTTTTCCATCCTGAACCTTCCCATAAATTTTTGTCTTCCCACAACTTCAAATTCAAACCTGCTAAAAATAGCAGTTGAGCAGAAAAAGCAGAAAAGCAGTTCTGAAAGTTGGAAACTCTTATTCGACGAAAAGGGTATCCAAAAATGCAAAAACATCTACAAAAAGAAAACAACATGAATAAGAATGGAAATCATCTTTTTGGGTGATGCAGGATCATCCTCACACCACTGGATGCTCCTGCATCAAAAAAGGATTAGTTAACCCATCCAAACTCGTCCAAAAGGCATGAAACTAAGCATGCATGTAACTATTTGAACCAAAAAAGTCTAATGCAACAAACTACATAAAAAAATTCTTCATGAGGTGCAAAATATTAAATACCAAAGTGGCTCACTCAGGATTTTCTGTAATTTCACCTATTAGAAACCAATTCGAGCACACCAAGTCACCTCCTTGAAAAATTATCAAGTCATCCCATGGGAAACTACCATTGGACACACTTGATCATCTGGGTACACTGAGTATGTGTGCAATATGGCTTTCCTTCAATCCATAATCGTCAAAAGATATTGAGGGCCAAACTTGACCACCTTGAAACATTCAGGAAATACAGATGTAAAAACTGAACAAACTGCATTTATTTTTGGCCTGGTAAAAATATCAAATCTAATCATGAGGCTTTAAAATCAGACTAGGGAGTACATGAATGTAGGGAGAATGGAGAGAAACAATCCTTTTGTCTTGACAATTATCTAGTTGTAAAATATCAACTCAAATAGGAGGCAACTTTGTAGGGCAGAGAGTTTGCAAATAGCAGAAAAAGTGTTAGAACCCTCTAACTTCGCTTTTCAAAACACTATCAAAACTCATCATGGGAAGCTGAAAAATGATGTGTATGTTCACATATTCCACATGAGTGTGTCCACCAAGGTGTTTGGCATGAAAATCAATAGGCTCTGAATTATGACCCTTCAAAGTAGGTCACTTGGGCAGATTTTTTAGATGCACTTTTGAGTATGCAAAGGTAACAATTTTCAATATAGGCACTTCAAATTTGAAAATTTGAAGGTGTCAACACATTCTTCAATGCTCTCAAAATAATCACTTACTTCCCCCCCAATTTGAACTTAAAATATTTTGAATAATTTGCATATTATGAATTGTATTTAGAGGGGCATATCCACCCCAAGAATCTTCCCAAAAAATTTCTTGTAAACCATCTTGAACTTCCCAAGTAAGGTACAGAGTGATTACCTTTCTACATGCGACCAATAAATTCCACATTATAGAACATTGTGGTAGGTTTGATACTGTAAAAATTCTCTTTGGATCTGTGCTATCTAAGTACTTAGATTGCATGACTTTAGACCATTTTGCTTGTGACTTAGTGTACACGTACCACACTAATTTTGCACCTAATGTCTGATTTCTAGCTATAAGTTGTGTATCCCAGCCCTCCCTTTTAGTTTGTCTTCACAAATACTTTCTAATGAAATAAGTGAGATCTTCTTTTTGCTGTCCATGTTCCCCTTCCATAAGAAATCCTTGATTAGCTTTTCAATTAACAATAACACAAATTTTGGAGCTTTTAATACTGCCATATAATAATTTGGTATGGTTGAAAGGATTGATTTGATCAACAATATACACCCTAATAATGACAACCACCTACCCTTCCATGTGGCTATCCTTAACTGAATGCTTTGGATTATCTTACCCCAATAAGAGATTTTATTTTCCCCACTAAAAAAAGGAATCCCAAGGTACTTACAAGGTAATTCTACTATTTGAAAACCATGAAGATTAATAATTTTCTTTTGTAAACCTGATTTAATATTAAAAGTGTATATCTTTGATTTCTCTACATTTATTCTCTGACCTAAAGCAAGTGAATATTTCTATAAAATAGACTTGATATGTTTGGCCTTTTGAAGTTGAGCCACACCAAATAATAATGTGTCATCTGCAAACAAATAATGTGTGACTAATATGTCAATGGAGGGTATTGAAATCCCTTTCCAAAGTCCCTGCATATGAGACTATTTGACTATCTTGCTAAGAGCCTCCACTAGTATTATGAATAAAAAAGGTGATAATGGATCACCTTGCCTCACTCCTTGAGTGGAACTAATAAAACCTAATGAAGTACTATTAATTAGTACTGAAATTTTTTCACCTTTCAAGCAAGATAGGACCCATTTGCACCATTTATTGCTAAAACCAATTTTTTTCAATACTTCCATCAGAAAGGTCCAGTCCACTTTATCATAAGCTTTCATCATGTTAAGCTTAATGATAAATGAAGGTATTTTGTGCAAATAAATAGAATACAAAACTTCATGTGCCACCAAAGAACCCTATGGTGTTTCACTACCAAGAACAAATCCACCTTGTTCTTCAGAAATTAACTTAGGTATGATGGGCAGTAAATGAAGATAAATTGCTTTGGTAAAAATCTTGTAAACTGTGTTACAAAGAGAGATAAGACCCACAATGATGAAAACCAATAAAACTCTATAGAAGTAGTAACAAACTACTAATGTGGCTCAAAATAACATACCACATGGTTGACCTAGGCCCCCCAATTGATATGAAAGTACACTCCCTTAGGGAAACCAATTGAGGAAATTCTGGAGAAATTGGTACAAAATAATTTTATCAAGTTATGTGAGATTAGACATTATGAGTCAGGTCCATTCAAACCAACTCAATGGAACAATAATGATTTATGTGAATATCACAAAAGTAAAGGACATAAAACATCTGCTTGCTTCAAATTGATGAACATCATATAAGATCACATAGAGTAGGATGATATCCAAGTAGATAACCAATGGGTAACCTCTTACAATGATCACACAATCTTCAAGAATCTTTACAAACTCATGGGAAGGGAAAGGCCTCAAGTTATGAATCACATGGAAAATTTGATGTCAATTATACTAGTGTCACCTATTAGTAGTAAACAATATTTGATCATCATTAGAACACAAAATATCCACCATCACCATCAAAAACAAAAATACCTAATGTAGAGTTGTTGCCAAGCAATCAAAGGTGACTTTGCAAGGAGCCCTTTTTAAAAATCAATGGACACATGAATTTAACTTACTTGATCATCTAGTAAAAACCCCAACTCAAATCTTAATTCTTGAGTTGCTATGCACCTCTTCTGAGCATAAGGATATTATAGAAAAAGTGTTGCAAGATTCATCCATCCCCTTCGACTTAAATGTGAATCAGTTCTAGTGCACGCTAGGGTTCAAGTAGCTACCACCCATCATATAAAATTCATTGAACATGACTTTATTCCATAGAAACCAAATCAAAATGAACCATTGCATCTTGAAGTATATGTTAACAAACACAAAATTAGATGAGCTATGATAGATGGTGGATGTTGCAAGATGGTGTGTCCCTTGGTCTTCTTTGTGTAGCATGGTGCTTAGGTTTGTCACATAGCTTAACCACCTCTTGTGGATCTTGTATAAATATGGTAGTTGTATCAGGCATTAACAGGTCAATTTTTTGGTGCAATGGAAACCACCAATGTAACAAGTGGATCTACCTATCAAAAAATAATGCAAGGGTTTTGAAATAATGAAACAAAAAAGTTACGATGGTCACAATGGCCTTAGATTGGAAAAAAGGGCATATGACTCAACCTATCCTAGCAAGAAAATGATCATAAAATAAAGGTTTGGGATATCAACCTCTCAAAGTGAAAGCTCTACTATGATATTTTGAAAGGTCATTAACTTGTCTCAAATTGTCAAGACATCTAGGATAGGTCCGACACCTAAATCACCTATTGATGACACTAAAGGCCATGCTTGGATCGATACCTTTTGGGATATTGATGATTCATCCATATTCACCCTATCGACCTCATCCTTTAGATTTTCTAATAATAATGATAACATACCATTACTTCACCCCCAATTAATTGATTGGGACCAACAAGGTCCATTAAGCTTATACCTCTTTAAAAATGATGAAGCAATTGTTGATTTTATGGGATTTAGAGATGGTATACCGAGTGGAGATCACAAGGCTAGATTCACCATTGACATTGACACAACTGCATACTATGAGAAGTTGTCCCTACCTTCTAGTCACAAAAAAAAGAAATAAAGAAAACCAAGTATATAGGTGAAAATTGAAATGCACCTACAAACATAGAAAAAGATAAGAAAAAGGACATATTTGAAGGTGAAAACCTCTCTGAGACACCTAAGGATGGAAGGTTGGATCTGCTCACCAAAAATCAAGAGAAATCTCCAATTTTGTTTGAAAAGTCAAAAGAGATCAACATCAACACATTAGAAGGTCAAAAAATCATACACTTTGCAATCTACCTGACATATGTAGAGAAGCCAAACTTTACCGACTTTTTCTCAAAAAGGAAAAATAACTTTTTGTGGTCCTATGAGGATATGTCTGGGCTAGACTATAAACTAGTCCTTGATCACCTACCTCTTCTTCCTAAAGCTAGACCTTTTAAGAAGAAGTTGAGGAAGATGCACTCACAAATTTCCTTATTAGTCAAAATGGAGCTAAAGAAACTACTAGATGTTGGGTTCATAAGACCCATTGATTATGTAGATTGGATTTCAAATCTAGTACTAGTCACCAAGCTAACTAGGGGAATTTTTATTCATACTGAATTTAGAGATATGAACAAGGCTTTTCTAAGGGATGATTTCCTATTACCCAATATAGACATGATCGTGGATCTTAAAGTGGGATATGAGATGCTATCATTAATGGATGGTTTCTCTAGATATATTAAAATTAGAATTATAGCAGAAGATCAAAACAAGACATATTTCACCTACGCTTGGGATACATATTGTTGGAATGTCATGCCCTTCGGCCTTAAAATGCTAGAGATACATATTAGAGGGTAATGACTACAATATTACATGACATGATGCATAAAATAATGGAGGACTATGTGGATGACCTCTTGGTAAAATCCCTCATAAGGGATGATCACTTAACAGTACTAGACAAATTCTTTACAATGTTGGATGAATATAAGGTTTGACTAAACCCAAAGAAATGTGTCTTTGGAGTGACTTTCAAGAAGTTCCTTGGGTACATTGTTTCATGCGGAGGTATAAAGGTTGATCCTGCAAAGGTGAAATTCATCATAGACATGTTGCCACCTTCCACTCTAACATAGCTAAGAATCCTACAAGGAAAAGTGCAGTCGATCCATAGGTTTATAAAACAACTAGTAGACAAGTGCCACCCCTTTCAATATCTCCTATGCAAGGATGTCTCATTCAAATGGACTAATTCTTGTCCAAGATTTTCAACAAATCAAAGACTATCTACTGTTACCATTGATATTGAGGTTGCCTATCAATGGGAAACCACTCATCTTATATGTTTCAACAACATCATCTACACTAGGATCTCTCCTAGCACAAAATGATGAAGATGGGAGGGAACACACAATATATTATATCATCCATATTCCTTGTAGGGTACAAACTCAATTATACTCCCATGGAGAGGGCATGTATTGTTGTTATCTTTGCTCTGTAGAAACTATGGTACTACATGTTAAATCTACAAACCAAGTTGATAGAAAAAATTGATCCACTAAATTAATTACTCAACAAGGCCACATTAACAAGTAGACTGGTGAAATGAGTAATGCTCCTTAGTGAGCTCGACATTGAATATGTGGAAAGGAAAGTGATTAAAGGGAAAGTCATTACTAATCAGTCAAAAAATTTCCCTACATAGGAATTCACACCTATCATATCCAAATTATTAGACAAGGAAATCTTCAAGCTAGATACATCTACAAAGTGGAAAATGTACTTTGACTACTCGTATACACATAACAATTTAGGATTTGGTGTCTTGTTCATTACATCACAAGGGGACACTATCCCTAAATCATACATGATTGTATTCTCATGCATGAATGACACAATGGAATTTGGAGCCTTACTCATGGGTCTAAGGGAAGCAATAAGATGGAAAATCAAGAACTTGTAGGTATATGGTGACTCATAGTTAGTGGTTTGACAAGTCAATGACAAATATGAGACTAAGGATGAAAAAATGGTAACATATAAGAAAATGGTTGACAACCTCAAAGAATACTTCAACACCATTTTATTTACATAGATCCCAAGAGTGTAGAATAAGGTATTCAATGCAATGGCCACCATTGGTTCTCTCTTGGACATTCCTAATAATGTGCATCAATGTGAGTTTTTGGTGGAACAGTTGTTGATCCCTACATTTGGCGTCCCTGAATCCAAGCTCATGTGTAATATTATTAGTCCTAATTCACCTTCATATAAGGATATATATGAATACCTTGAAGCCCAAATCCTACCTCCAACTTATCCAACAACCAATGAAAAACCTTTATTCAATGAGCGACTAAGTATGTTATCATTGCAAATACCCTTTATTGTTGTATTCTAGATATACTACCCTTCTTATATTTCTCGACATAGAGGAATTGATGATGGATTTACAAGAAATACATGAGGGTATATGCAGGGCTCACTCTAGTGGTCCTACCCTATCCATGAAGCTTCTAAGAATAGGATACTACTAGCCTACAATGGAAGGTGATTCATATCACTTCGTAAAGAAATACAGATAGTGTCAGATCCACGACAACCTAGTACATGCACTGATACAGGGGCTTCATCTAGTTACCTCACCTTTACCTTTTTCTCAGTGGGGACTTATCTCATCAGGAAGATTCAACCTACATCTACCAATTTACGTAAGTTCATAATCACTACAACAAAATATTTTACTAAATGGATTGAAGCCATATTAATAACTTATATCACTAGTAAAAAAATTCAAAGTTCATACTAAATTATATCATATGTTGTTATGATGTTCCTTTATCGATATTAATAAATAATGAGTATCACTTTAAAAACCAAGAGGTCAAGGAACTAAGTGAAATATACCAAATCTAGTCACCACTTTTCGACTCCATATTATCTCCAAGGTAATGGTCAAGCAAAGACATCTAATAAAACCATTATAAAAATCCTTAAAAAGACTATCAATGACACTGGCCAAGACTAGCATATACAACTAAATCAAACCTTATGGGCTTACGGTATGAGAATTCATACTCCTACTAGTGCCACACCATATTCCCTTATCTTTAGTGCTTAAGTCATCCTACTGATTTAGGTTAAGATACCATCCTTGAGAGTTTTCAATCACAATTTCATTGATGATGAATATAACCAAATATCCAAGTTACATGAGCTATAATTGTTGGATGAAAGAAGATAAATGGGGTTGGTCCACTTACAATCATATCAGAATCACCTTCGATGTAGCTACAAAAAGAGAGTCAAGGTCCAAAACTTCAACATTGGTGACTTGGTCTTAAAGGAGAATCCAAAGAACCAATAAGAAAGAGAAAAACTATGCATGATTGAGCCTAATTGGTTAGGTCCTTATATCATCACTGCATCATATGGATTTGGTTCCTATCAACTAGCTACTCTGGAGGCCAAACCACTATATGATCTAATCAATAACATGCACCTTCAAAAGTACTATACATGATATCTGGAGATCCCAATATATCAAAAAATGGAAAAAATGAAAAGAAAAGAGCAAAAAATAATTCATCTTGTAGTGAAAACAATTTCGATGGCACTTTGGATAAGTACCATGGTGAAATCCTTGCAAATAGGCACCATGTGTAGTTAGCTTCCACTCTACCATCTATCACTACTCTATTCAATTCAATCCATAATAACTTGAGAGTTGGCTCATTTCATAATAAAAGCTTTCTCACCCCTCATGGCCTAAGATTGATTAAACATTTAGCATAAAAATGCTTATCATATACATCCCTTCATAATAACTAGTCTTTTTCTAGAGTAGGCGAAATCCTTGACCTATGTACACATGGTATCTGAGGATGTTATAAAAATATATATAAAAAGAATCCATTCAACAAAACATCAAAACATTCAAATATCCTTTAAAAAAATCTAAAAAATATATAAAATGTTGTAAAATAAAAAATGATGTCAATTCATGGTATCAAACTATGTTGTCTTTATGCATGTACATAGGCAAGGCAAGTCATTGATGAGCCCCCAAGGCATTAGGTTTGTCCTTAATGGTTCATTGTAGTTAAATATTCATCATTGTCCACATTACTAGAATAAAGTGTCACTTATTATGGTTATTTGAACTACGTCATTTCTACATTTTTCATGTAGGCAAAGCCATCACTGATGAGCCCCTAGGGCATTTGGTCAGTCCCTTTAGGGTCCATACATTAAAATTTTCATCACAATATAAATTATATAATAAAATTATCCCTTGTAGAGAATGAAAATGTTTAACACAAACAAATTATCCTATATAGGAACCAACCTTAAAATATCATGAAACAAAAGATGATACTACCCAAACTAGTTCTCAACTAGGCCGACCAATTGTTTACAAATAGTACATATATTTTCATAAATCATTTGTCTTCTAGTATTTTCATTATCAAAATCAAACTAAGCATCTTACATGAAATGTGTCACTCCTTAAAATAGATACAATCTTTTCAAAGAATATCAAACACTTATTAGTGAACAAAAATACCTAAATAGTTGTTAACTCATTTGGTCTAGTATTAGTGTTATCTTATTTGACTTATCTTATGTCATTCTACTAAGTTTCTCAATGATGTCCATAAGTAATTAGAGTGACAATGATGGATGATGACATTTCTTTCTATTGATTTATGTCTATGGTTTGTCTTGGTAACATGACTGGGGAAACCAAGGTCCTTGTGTGTAATTGAGATTCTATCTAGCATAATAAAAAACATCCTATACAAGTCAAAGGTAAGATAAACACTTTCTTGCAATAGGATTAAAATTATTTATGGTAATTTTCTCACATGTTTCTACAAGGGTCTACTATCACTAATCAGAATCAGGACATTCCTTGTCTAATGTATCTAAATCTTTTGTCAAATTGATACTAAATTTCTCCAATATTTGTCTCAGCTTTGCATACACTATCCACTTGTCCATAAATCATATTTTCAAGAAAATAGAAACAAAAGCTTCCTTCACAATTCATGCTTAGGTATTCATACATTCACTTGTTAGATAAAAACAAAAAACACTCTATGATGATAAAAACATGCACTCTTAAAAGCTCAAGTCATATTTGTAGGAGCTTATGGTGAACTCCTCAACATCCCAAGATCACCTGCAAGACAAAATATCTTCTACAAGAGATAAATCACATAAATATCATGTTATCATTAAGGATGCAATAATTCCAAAATGAATATATCAATGTACATAAGATGCCTTACTTATCATGGCAAAATCATGGCAAGTGTCTTAATCCTATGACTTGAGACAACTAACTCATAAAAACCTAGGACACAAACATTAAATACATGCCAACTAGATAAGATAAGTGACAACTAATTCTTACCTAAAAATATTCCTTCCAAATTAATGATAACTAGAAGGATACCATCCTAGGACCTAAGTGGACTTAACAATGTAAATAGGACCTAGATAAGACTAGAAAGGAAAAATATCTATTTACACCAAAACCCCCCTTAAGTACAACTTAGGGAGTCAATTATTATGTAAATGACACAAAGATGGGTCCTCCCTATGAGGTTGTTTTAGGTACCCATGCACAAATACAAAGACAATCTCTCACAAATGGAGAAAAGCAAAAAACCTAATGGGACAAAACTCCTCCCCAAAAGAGAGATGAAATAAAAAAATGATATCCATCACAAATCCAATCAATCTACATCCACATAAATGATGAAAAGAGAGATCATACAACCCCCCATAATGAGATAACTTGTTGCAAAGAAGCACTAGAAACACACTTGTGGAGTAACATTGGAATGCTCAGTCTAGTAACAAAGGAAAGATAACTCGGTTTGCTAGAAGAAATATTAGAGTCACTCAAGGACTCAATCTAGAATCATGATAAAGAAACAATAGAATTGATGCCAAGGAACACTACAAAACTCACAAAATATCACAATGTTGGAATCTATGATGCAATAGTTGATTGACAAATGATTTGGAGCTAAAATGAAGTGTAGAGATCAAAATTGCACCCTCCCAAATATCAAAACATCCAAGTAATCTCTAGAACACCATTTGTGGGAAAACTTAAATAACAATCAACCTAGCACAAATACAAAAAAAGTGCATGGATTTCAATGTAGAGCTTCTCAATTCCTTTCCAAATTTGGAAGAATAATGAAAATTAGAGATCGTGACAAAAAGTTATGAGCTCAAGAGCCATAAAAGAGATCTGACTAGAACTAACAATAAATTCTACCCCAAAAAAATTTGAAAATAACCTACACCACTGTAAAGTTTACAATGCTAACTTTCCAACAACATACCATTTGCAAAAGTTTGGCTCCTAGATTGCAAGTTATGGAAAAATGAAAAAGGTCTAAAAATGGACCTTTGAAGACTAATTAGTAGCAAAAAATCATCCCTTGGGGGCTAGGGTGTGGTCTTCGATATGATCATAGGATTTGTGCAAGGTTTAAGAAAATTCCCACTACTAGTGGTGGCAGGTGGGTGGTTGGGGCATCGCCAACACTGAGAGGCTGGCGGGTGCCCACATCACCTAGGAATTAAGCCCAAGTCAATCCACAAAACCACCCATCCCATTGGGAAAAGAACCATTACTTAAAGCTATGCAATATGTGAATATTAAAAGTTGGTTAGTTAAGAATATAAAGACAAGTTTTAATAAGAAAAAACTTTTTTAAAATAAACCCTACCAAATTAGGCATACCATCCATTGATAGAGTATGTCGATGTGGATTTGATGTTACAAGTAAGGTTTGGTAAGCCTTTTAATATTTTAAACTACAAAATAAATTAAATCAAAGTTTAAACAAAACCTACAGATTGATGGATAGGTTGTACCTTGTAATAAACCTACGTACCATGTGTTGATAATTGTGACATAATTGACTGATGGAGATTTTAGAAAAGGATGTCGATGATACAAAAAATTACACTAACAACAAATAATAATCCCATGAACCTACAAATATTTTTCCAATACCCGACCGTGAAATATGTCAATGTACAATCCAATTTGATTGTGTACCAATACACAAATTTCAAGAAGATTCTCCAGACAACTGCATATTTGACAACGTCGATTACTATACAAGGCTTTACAACAATGTATGGATTTGTATGGTCGTATGGCCTAAAAAAAATTCCTCGGCCTCTGACTAAAAGTATCAACATTTAGTGATTTGATAGTCGATTTTTTGGTTTTCAAGCCTTCTAAATCCAATAGCAAGGTCTACTTTCACCCAAACTACTATGAAAATATCAACTATCCTCTAGATTTGGCAACCGAAACCATTCCTTCAAACCCTTATAGATTTGAAAAAATATGTTAGATTTTGATGAAACAAAAGTCGATCTTGACTTTCTCAGACACACTGGATTCAATGGTGAGGTTCTATAGACCCCAACTCAAACCCAGATAGGTCCCTTAGATCTAGGAAGAAGTCTTCAACATTGAAGCTTTAATACCATTTAGGATTTTATGGTGAACTCCTCAACACCCTGGATCACCTACAAGACAAAATAACCTCTATAAGAGAAAATGGAAAAAAATATCATACTATCATTAAGGATGTAAGAATGCCAAAATGAATATATCAATGTACATAAGATTCCTTACTTATATAGGCAAGGTGAGAGATAGGATTATATAAGATCTTCAAAAGTGTATTAATCCTATGACATGAGACAACAAATTCATAACAACCTAGGACACAAGCATTAAATAAATGCCAACTAGATAAGATAAGTGACAACTAAGAATTAACTAGAAATATTCCTTCATAATTAATGCTAATTGGAAAGATACCCTCCTAGGATGTAAGTGGACTTAAAATAGGACCTAGATAAGAATATAAAGGAAAAAATACATATTTACACCAGCAATATTAATCATTACATCAATCTTGATTTGGATGAATAATCTATCTAAATGGTTCTTTGCTCCTTACTAACTATTTCTTCATACTAATATTTCTTCTTATGATCTTGTAGTCATCACAGTGGTGTGCTATGAAACAAATATATATATATATATATATATATATATATATATATATATATATATATATATATATATATATATATATATATATATATATATATATATATATATATGAGCTGCATCATATTGCACCCATAATCATTTTAGAATATCATAAATAATCAAGTGCATATAGGTCATACATACTGCATAATAAAAAAAAAAGAGAGAATATTGCATAACATTTTAGAATCATCATCATCCATATAATATCACATAATATATGGCATGTTTTAAACGTATATTATCATCATCATATAGAACACATAAACATATAATGTCATCATAATGTAAATCACATCATAGATCATAATCATTAAATATCCATACATTATGTCATACATATAAGTGTAAATCATACATCATATGCATCCATCCATGAATCAAATCATACATAAACATCATATACATCCATCACATAGAAATATGCATAATAATAATGCATCAAATAATCACCTCCAAAAATTGATGTATCTCATATATATTATCCAAAAAATGTGTTATAAGTAAAATATTGAATAAATATAAAAATTTGGAGCTCACAAGCTCGGTCAACAATATAGATGTACATATACAAATAGGCCTAGCTAGTGATGCCACTATCAATGGATGGAGGCCTATCCTCTCTATGACTTGGCCCTAATGAACATGATTTATCTCTATGCAAATGATGAGATGAATTATATGGAGAAACCCTAGGCTGGGACACCCTTCCACTACTCTGCAATCTCTTAGAATGAGACCTCCTCTGGATCTCTACAAAACTACATTCCCTCTTAATTGTTGGCATTTCCCTCTCATACAAATCCCTATTATGTTGTTCGACCCTACTAGACTAACAAAGTGTCCAAGCTAGATCTATTGTACCTTGCTAATTTTATCAATAAAATCAATGGACTACTACTCAGCTTGCTAATCTCTGATCATAGCCATATCTCTCTCAACGGTCAACTAAATGACCTACCCTTGTAACCCTTTTATTTGATCCAAAGTATCCTAAAGTTATGCCTATAATGTTGCTACTTGTTGGTCTTGTGCTATCTCCTCTACATCCACCTCCATAATGTCTAGAAGAGCCTCCCTAATGGGAACCTCCTCCAAACCCTCATCAATGACTATTTCTTATGCAACCTCCTCCTCTGTTGTGGCAGCATCATTGTCCACCTCCTCCATCTTGAACTCCCCCACACCCAAATCGATCTCTACATCTCCTACCACCTCCTCTACCCTAACCTCCTCCTAATGAGGAGAAAAATCTACTTGTACCTATGTAGCTTTGACCCTCTCCTAATGAGGAACATCATCCCTCCACTACTCTCCATCTCACCTTGGTATCTGAGGTGGAAGCTCAAATGTACCTCTCCTATATATATCTCCTCGGCCTCTATCTCCTCAACCCCAATCTTCCCTCCCTCCATCAACCCACCCACCATCTCCACCCCAACCACTACCACACTTGCCACCATCCCCATCACCTCAACCACCCCAACCACCATCATCTGTCCTCCCCCATCCTTTGCTCTAAAATCTCCTCATGATACCTCTACCAATCCTCTCTACTGGATCTAGATAATCAAAATCTATATATGGAGTGGTCCTATGATGGGCCCTGCATGTATCATACTCTATGGTGGTAGCTGCATTTGCAACCTCTGCAAGGGAATGTAATACCCCTCCGTGTTGGTCATTCTTGAAATTGGGGAAGTTGGTTGTTTGGTGACCATGTCTTTTTCACTTGTTGCTTGTGGTTGGTAATTTGCTAGGTCATGAGGACTTTTGGATTCAATCATTTAATTTGACAATATCACTAATCTTATGACTAGAAGTAATTTATCAAATTAATCTAATTTTGAAGGTCACTTGATTTGGTTTGGGATCAAATAAAGAGATAGATTTAATAACAAAGGTTGATGGTATTATCATTGAAAATTTCTTACTTAAGATGAAAGAAATTGTAAGTAGATGAATTTAATAAAAATAATTATTTTCCGATGAGTAAATTTAATTAAGAAATTTAAAATCAAGAGTTATCATAGATAAAATATTTAAAAAATTGGAACTCAAGTTTGAATAAGGATTAAAGCAAGGAAAAGAATTGTTTATTGTTAAATAAATAAATAATAATAAAGCATCATTTTTGTTTTGGGAAGAGTAAAAGACAAGAGAAGTTGGAAAAGTTGGTTTACGCTTTATCTTCCTTTGTCTCATCACCTTCCTGGGAGAGTTTTCAATCATTGAAACTCATAAATTAGAATGGAAGAGGCAACTCAGGGGGGGGAAACAATATGTTTTCAATCTTTGCTAAATCGAAGGAAAAAAATTAATTCCCTTTCAAGATAATGAGTCCATTGGTGAATTGGGGTTTACTAAAATTTTGTTGGAGGGAGCATGTGAGATAACGGTGAGCAGGGGCAGGCACTGCTATTTTCTATCTTTGGAAATCTTTTCGAGAGATCACTCCCAAAGACGAGCGAAGGAAACTAGAATGGAATATTTTTCCAGACCGAAGCAGAGCTCATAATGGGTACGTAGATGTTGCTTGAATTTTCCTGTGTAATGCTTGAAAAGACAAATATTGTATTTGGATCTATTCTCTGTTCTTTCCTTGTCACATTACCTTTGCCTTCTACTTCAAAATATGGAATTTGTCGAATGAATTTAGGCTTTTAGAAAACCATCTTCTGGTTGAGTTTTATTGCATATTCTTCTTGGTCTATCGTTTTGATCTATATCTCTCATTATAAGTTTCCAATAGTATTTCCCCTACGGTGTTCTTATCTATTCCAGTCTAGAAAGTTCAGGCTCACGTGTGTAAAGATCAGGCCATCTGTGTAGAATGATTTTTACTGTATCGGCTTGATGTCCCAATCGTGCTTCTAGGTTTTACCGAGTCGGTCATTATTTATTTGACCATACTGTCCTGTTTTTCAATGTAAGGAGGAAGTAGCTATTTATTTTATGTTCTTATTTCAAGAAAACAAGGTAACCAACTGCTCAGGACTGAGGTCGAGCCTGCAAAAGATTAATCGCTCTGATTGCTCATCAACCTGTCACAGCCGCAACACTTGAGCATGGTAGGGTGCTTAGATTTAAATTAACTCTCTATTTTTTTTTTTATTATCAAAATCCCAAATGTTATCCGTAAGGCTGGAGGAAAATGGCTTCTCACGTTTTTGCAACCGTAACCATCTCAAACTTGGAGGAAGCTTGGTTCGTGTGTCTTCTCTGATGCCGTCATTGAGCAAATTGTTCAAGTGAAGAAATTGAGGACCAATGAGTAGATTATTTAATTCTCTTGGTCTGCGCAATGTTTCAAGCCTTTGCCAATTACCTCCGTTCAGTCGAAGCTGATAGAAATTGATGTTATTGGATACAGTGTTTAGATGAGCTCCTTCGCATAGTCTGGTAATCTAAATTTATATAATCCCCCTTATACCCTTGGCAACCTGTCATTGCTTCAGCATTTAGAGTTGAGACATTATACAGAATTAAATAACCTCCCTGAAGCCATTGGTGACCCATCTCAGCTGCAACTTATAAAATTCATTCTCTGTTATACTTGGCAACCTGTCACAGTTTTAGCTTTTAGAGTTGAGGCGTTGTACAGAATTATATAGCCTCCCTGATACCATTGAACACCTTCCTCAGCTGCTAGCCCATGTGTTTGAAGGAGGATTTTGTGTGCTTGTCGAAAGGGTATATTTAAGGATTGACTTTCTGTATGTAAAAAATTTAGATTTATGTATATATATTCATACATAGGAAAATGTGTCCATGTTCATCACCACCTTAACCGAGATAATGTTCTTTAACTTGCACCCATCTAAATGTTATGTATGTTCACCCGCACCCATTAATATAAATACCGATCAACACAAGTTAATAAATTGTTTATTTTTATACCTATATTTATGTGTTACAAAATAAGTTTATATGGTTCCATAATTGTGAAATGATTTCTTAGTAAGTGTCGAACTAAAATATTAGTGGTCATATTCTTGTCTCATGAAATAATTGATAATAGTTTGGAAGATAATCAAGGGAGACCTTTTTCCTCTATAGTCAAATGTGAGAAAATAACATTGGGGCCCCTTTTTAGTAGATAAGGAATTGAAAATATTGACCTATAAGAGTTTTCATTGTAACTTTCTTGTGGGCGTTTGGGATTATAGGAAACTTGGGTTATTTGTGTCACTTGGGGAAATTAAGTGGTCAAGTAGCTAGATAAATAACTAAACATATCATGGGTAGAGTAGATTGGAATTTGTGTCTAATTGCTTTTAGATTATTTGAATTTATTGTTTTGTATGGATAAATTGAATGATTGTAAGACAAAACATGATATCCAACATTTCTAAACAATTCATGGTATCTGACATGGTATAGAAATATGAAGTGATACCTCATCTAGGTAAAGTCTAGTAAAATGTGAACTGAATCATTAGCTAATCAGTATTTTGAGTGCGGGGCAATAGATCGTTGAAGAATTTTATGTTGTGAGTTGCATATTTTGTATTAACTTAGGTATGACATTCATTATGGAAGTGTTATAAACTTGAATCAACGAAATAAATTACTCCTTGAATTGAGTTTTCCTTCTTAATTATTTCTTTTGGATTGTTAGCTAGTGGATCTCTTTATGACAACTTGAGTGTCTAATCATGGATTGTTATTTAGAGCCTTGAGATTGTAATTGGGAACTTGCATTTTGTTGATGAGTTGTGGAAGTTGATCTTCTTGGATTTCTGATTTATTTTGTATCAAAGTTGTTATGTGGTTTGGATGGAGTTGTTGATCTTATTTTAATGTATTCACTCATTATATTTGGATTGAAAATAGTTCTTGTGGCCTTGCAATTATTGTTGTCATTGCTATGTTGTTGATTTTATAAAGGTGATTTGCATACCACTGTAAGGGGTTCTTGTGAGGAGAAAATTGAGGTCTCCCATGGAATACCTATTTGGTGGCTTTGGTTTTGTTAAGTGATTTTGTTGAATTGAAGGTTGATTTTCTTTTGCGTGTTTCCTATTTGAGGTGACACCATTGTTGATTTGTGGATGGGTCTTGATGAATCGTTCCCTTTTATGGCTTTTCTGAGTTACTCTCTTATTTGAGGAAAATTTTATCCTTGTGTTGGAATTATTGGGGAAAAACTTGAGTTGCTTCATTTTACCCTTGTTTGTGGGTTTTCATTCTTTTGGCTTCCAGAGGCTTGAGTTGATTGTCAGTTGATGTTCTCTCTTTATGTGCCCTTGATGTGGCAAGTATTTTGGTTTCATTATTTAAGAAGGGTTGTACGAAACTTTGTAAGACTCTGATGTTGTACATGTTAGCGAGATGGGTAATGCCTCGCATGCTTTTATGTTGTGATTCTTTGTTCAAATTATGATGGTACAACCCTTGTTTTTTTATGTTGTTGGGTCTCTAGGGAGAGTGGATCCTCTTGGGGGCCGGCACCCCGCGTAAGGGGAAGAGCACAGGAGAACCCACGAGTGAGTTGGTAATCAAGTGAAAACCTAATGATTAACTTAGGAGGGTTGGGTAGTAATATCATTCAAGATTAAAAAAAAATGGATGCCTCGTCTTCATTAGTGCTTCCGCAGACTAATGGAAGGATGAGAAGGCCGTGGTTGGCAAGGTCGTAACCTCGTCCTCATGAGAGGTTATCGGCTCCGCATGAGCTACCCTATGGTGTCGGTGCCTCAAGTAGGAGGAAGGGCCAGGAGATCCATAGATGGGGGTTGGTGCCTCAGTTTGGAGGAAGAGCTAGGAGAACCCATGTGGGCTATGTGATGACACTCTCCCCTAGTTGCCCATGTGTTTTACTTTATTGTGTTCCTCTGGAAGTAGGTTTTGGGAGTTGATTTAGATTGTTGTTTGAATTGATTTAAATTGATTTACGATTATTGTTTTGATACATCTTTAGCATGCGTTGTATGATCTCATTTACATTTGATTTACGATCTTGTATCTTATGATACTATGATATGATGTTATTGTATTATTTGATTGAAATTTGGAATTGTATTATGTTTATTCAGTTTAATTTGGAAGTATTTCATGATCATCCTTTGATTACTTGTTTACTGGTCATTGCTTTAATTTATGTGATGGCATTTATGATTTTAAGTTATTATGCCGACCCTTGTAATCCTTGAGTTTTATGATACTTTTGTATGATGTTGAAGTCTTGTGGTTCCCTGTTGAATGTTCTTGGTTGAGGTCTGTTTCTTGTCAGCTCCTAGCATAGGGGGTGGGTCTTTGGACTCACATGGTCGGGTGGAGCGTGCTAAGCACCCCATTGGGTCCCCAGTCAAGGATTGAGAGGTGCGGATTGGTGTTGTTGCAGTGACTCCAGAGTTGTATTAGTCTTGGAACCAGTTATGATATTGTGCATCATGTTATCTTGTTGTATGGTTTCCATTCATGATTGGAAACACTATTGTACCATTGTATCTCTAGAACATTGTATTGTAATGTAACGTTAAACCTTATGTGGCTATTGGAAAATTGTTATTCAATGTGTTAAGTTAATTATGCATATGTTGTATTTATGTATGCAAATGGTTCTTATCAATGATTTATCATGTATGTGCTTCATTTGATAATGTTTACTTTATATCTTTGGATTTTTATTCTTTATTGTTGTTGTATGGATCTAAGTCACATAATGACTCTTCGTGTACCCCAAGGGATGTATGTGTTAATGAATCTATTTACATGAAATTCATGTTATGACTTAATGTGTATGTTATGTTTACTTTAAAAAAAAAATTGTGCTGTAATTATTGTGTTGTTGTCCTTTGGGGTTCGCACGGCGGGGCGTTACAGGGAACCCCACTCAACTAGCTAAAGATAATTTATCTTCTTCTCTACCACTTGCACACTGACTATAGGTCCCCACTAGGGAACCTCTCAAGAAGATCAAGCGAACTCTATAGTTCCAGCAAGAACACCCTATCACTCCCTGAATTGTTGGATAACCCACTCTGGTAGGTGTCACTTGATGATATGCTACATCTTCACTATCATGCCAATTAGATATCGTGTCTGCTGGAAATATGGAAAATGATCACCATCATCCTCCTAGGGTGGACATTGACAGTATGGCCTCTACGTAAATAAATAAAGCGAGTCTATAGAATGACACTAATAACCAATGTTGCTAACTTGTACCTATGTCACTATACCTCCATACATGTATACATAAGGAATCCAAACTACTAGCTGTCTTTGAGCAGGTGGCATCACTACAATAATATGCTACCATGCCCATACCATGAGAATATTAGTACCATATTTGATCGACTGAGCCTCTCAATATGCCACATCATGGAGTTGGAAGTATAGCATGACAAGAATGCAAGGTCCCCAAGCATATATAGTGGCATGCTCCATCATGTTTGCAAGAATCTCTCTCCGTTCAATAGGGAAGCCATGTCCTCAACAATCTGGTATCATGACCCCTCCAATGACATTACAGATGACAACAATCAACATCTCATATCTATCTACTAGATTATCCCAATGGATTTCATAATCCTTTACATCAAGTAGAGATAAATCATCAATATCAAAACATCACTGAATAGTGGCTCTCTATGGTCTAGATCATAGACAACATGCTCCCATGGATTAGAAGCCGAAGAATCCACCAAACATCCTCTAATGTAACAGTGGCCTCTCATGTGGGTAAATGAAGGAACTCATCTCAAAGTTCCATCACTCTTCCAAAGCTATTAAAAGACCTTGGTTAGCTCAAATGATGGGCATAAATGTGACATCGTACAATCCCAGAGTGTGAAGAGCATCTCTCCTTGTGCGTAAAAGCACAAAGATGAGTCCACTTCTAGTGGAAGTTCTGGAATTAGAAAAAAACCATAAATCAAGAAAAATGAAATAAGATCCATTATTTATCAAATGAGATCCTGTTTTACTTCATGGCCCTAGGCCAACAACAGGATCCTATTTTTTAGAAACATGATCCCATTTCATAAAGGTTTAAAATTAAAAAAAATAAACCAAATGGGATCCTGTTTCAAAAAATTTAAATTTTTGGCCTAATTTTTGCTGAGTTTCAAGTTGGAATATAGGCTTGGGGAGCTAGCCCTTAGCTTTGGACCTTCTTTGACTTGCAACTTGAAGGTCATGTCAGTGTTAGTAAAAAAGAGCGACTTTGGCCATATGCCTAAAGAACCTTTTTGTAGAATTTTTTTATGAAATTAAAACACATTATAGATGAGATTGTGTAGATTCCAAATATGTAACTATTTTTACAATTGAATTATGTTTTCTATTTTTAAAATAAAAATTGATGAAAATTTTCCATAAACTTGAAATATCATGGTTCATTAGTATTTTAATAACATTTTATTAAATAATTTTTTTCAAAAATGAATTATACGTAAACATTCTTTAGACAATTATTTTCAATTTAAAAAATAAAATAAAAAAATGATAAGTTTAAGTCATCTTATGTGTGACATACACGATGATTTTTAAAACATAAAATATGGCCAGTAAAAAGTTAACCAAAAAAATTACAAAAAAATATTCAGTGTGTTATAAATATTTTCCAAAAAGGATTTAGAAAAATATGATTATTTAGGTCAAAATATAGATGACGTACATGTGCATGGTATGGTAAAAAATAGTGACTTTTAAATAGTGGTTTTTAGACATGCCTATTGAAATCAATTTGTATCATCTGAGTATTAAAATAAATTATATATTTGGAAACTAGACTCCGAGTGCTACATTTTATGAACAATAAATTTTTTTAAGATTTCATCTCTAAGTACTTCAAATTTTATGGTCAAATGTGACAAATTCTGAAAATTAGGGAAAACACTTCCACTTTTTGGCCAAAAAGTTGACTCAACTTCTTGCACACACCCTTGTCACTCAGATGATCTCTCAATTTTAATGATGGAGGGCTCTCTTGAGTATAAATGGGAGGAAAAATCATATTACGTCAATTAAAATGCCTAAATGAACCTATTGGACCTTCTACATAGAGAAAATTTTATCACAAATTGACTCAATTTTATTAACAATCAGATGTGTCGCGTTGTCAAGCTTATGCAACTTATCAATGTGGCTTACATACAATTGTGAGAAGGCTAAGGAAATTGAAGTGCACTATCATTCATATGCGGTGTAGGAAATCAAATGTAGTTCACTAAGCTACACATGTGCACCATCACAAATGTAGTGCACTATCACATATGTGGTGCACCAATCAATTGTGAGTGGCCAAATCAATGGAAAAACTATTTCACACTTGCATTACACCACAAAAGATGTGGTAAACATGACATTATATGCAGTGAATGTGATAACAAAATCAATGCACAAGTTACACCACTTCTTGGTTATTTTTGACCCCTAACATCTACTAACAATTAGAAAAATTTCAAGGAAAGTTCATATACCAAATTGTCAAATCCCTCGAATCTCCAAAAGGTCCTAAAAAGATATCTATAGCATGAAACAATTGGTATAGGTGACATTTTGATAGATCTCATCAAGCCAATCACCATTCAGAGCAATCAAACTTTTAAACACAAAATGCACAAATGAATTTTTTTGACCCCCTAGGGTCGATTATAGACCTTGGGTGGCAAAGTGAGATGACATTTATAACATGACACATCAAATTCGAACTTCAAATGCAAAAACAAACACCTCAATATTCCTAAAATAAAAATATTTTCCTACTAGAACATACTCAACACTATCAAATTGACTTGTCAAAATAATTTCCCAAATTTTTTGATTTTTTTTCAAAACTTGTAATTTTTTTAGAGGAGGCATCATCCTATCCCACCATCAATGGGGCATACCCAAGTAACTCTTGAGCAAGAATTTTTGAATTTTCTTTGATATAATGCTATAAAAATGCATTATATCAAAGAAGCTCGGGTCATCCCACAATAATGGGTTACACTTTTTGGCCAAACTTAACATTGAAATCAACATTTTTAGAAAACCTTCACTTTTTGACACCTATAGTATGTAAACTATTAGTAATTTGAAAATGATGTAAACTAGTGATTTGTGAGATTTTTTTGGTAGATTTTAATTGTTTTTTTTTTTTTAAATTGAAATTAAATTGTAATTGTTTGCATCTCCTTTGATAACTAGTTTTTAGTAGTAAACAACATTTTAAAAAAGTGGTGTGTACTTCAGATTGCATAACATTTTTTCTAGAAAGGATAAAATTCTGATTCTTTTGAATTTAGGTTGGTAACACTAGTATCTAGTGCTTTCATTTTGTTTCATAATGTTGAATATTTTTTTTTTAATTAAGTTTTGAAGTCAAACTAATTATAATTTAGACATAGGTGCAATTCAGCTCACATAAGTTTTCTGGTATGTATTGAAATTCATTTTTTCTTTTTTTATTGGAACAAGGACATCAATACCTAGTGTGTATATTTTTTCCAATTTTTCTTTCTCAAATTTACTATTTTTCCACAATGATTTTTCACTGAACTTGATGTTACGTGAAAAACCTATGTTCAATAAAACTAAAAAATAAGAGATAAAATAAAAATTATATATTAAATTTATAGTTGTTGGAAAGCACATTTTGATCACTATAGTCCTCCAAATTGGTTTATTAAGTTGACTCCATTTGCACCTCCTTACCGAGATTTGATAGTAAAAAAATTGCATAAATTTTGAAATGGTGGAGGGGAAGGTGAAAAAAGGGAATGAACCCCCCTATATGGTGCAAGTGGGCATTCATTAGAAGGGGGTGGGGGTTCATTAGAAGGGGGGGCTTCATTCGAAATCCCTTCCTATTTTAATTTTTTTGATGGGCATTTTTACTAATTTTCACTCCTTTTCACTAATGATTAAATAATACCTTATTATTTAAGTATTATCAAATATAATATTCTACTATTAATTAAGTGATTTTACATTATTTAATTAATTCATTCCAATTCATTGTTTCTAACTAATTAAATAAATCCTATTTATCTAATAATATCCTAATTAACATTATTCTTCTTGATTAATTAAATAAACCTTATTTATTTAATTATGTCACTAACTTCACGTATTTTGTTGTTTTAATTAAATAGTTATCATTAATTATTTAATTGCACCACTTTTCAAGTTCTAGATTAAATAATTAAAATAATTATTTAATTCTATAGTTTTGACTCAACATGATCCATTAAAAAACAAAATTTTATTTATTAATTCAATCTTTACTTGCACATTCCTCAAATGATTAATTAATTATTTAATTAATTAATTATCCTCTCACACATTGACCAATCAATCAATCCCATTGATTAATCAATCAATTTCCACTAATTAGCTAATCAATTCCCTTGATTGAATTGATTGAGCTAGTTAACTCTTCAATCTATTTTCTCTCAACGAACCTTGACCGTTGATCCTGATCTTTTATCTTTGAATCCAGATCGTTCATTTGAAACAAACATTTTTATAAAAGAAATCCTTCATAACACGTTGATGGCTAACCACGGACTCTAAAAATTTGGCATTTGCATCATTATGATAATCACATATACTTGAATCTTATAGCGAAAGAGTAGCATATCCATTTCGAAGATAAAAAGAACACAAAGAAGGAATAGTAGAAGTCACCCATGGCAATATAGTGAAGGTGAAGGTATCATTTGTTTGAATCTGATTTTATCTATTATTGTATGCTTTCCATTAATTAAATCGGATTTTATTGAGTTCAAGATTATAGATTATGGTTGTTTGCATTGTTTCTAATTATCTCTATGGCTAAATAGTCAATTTTTTGGTTTACACCAATGAAGGGTCTTTGTGATGGCCCTTCTTTATAGCTTTGGTATTTATTTTTTTAGACTTTTTCAGCATAGGTGTCAAGGCATATGACCTACTGTTAAGGAAATGTTCCTATGCTATTTCTTGCTCTTGACCAGTGGTAGAAGTTGATTCAACTGGGTCTGTGTTTTCTTTCTATCTAGGTTTCTTATTTATTCTTTATTGCTTCGCAACATGGACAACTACCTTGGCATAATAATTGATTATTCTTTTCTTCTACTCTAAAAGCACTGCACCAATTCATTTTCAACTCTATGAATTAAATAGAGAGTCTTGCTAAACTGACACTCTATCAATCATCATTATTCCAAATCATTCAAATTTAATTCATTCCCTTGAAAATCACATGCCTTTATAGAGATAAGTACAAGCAACTCATCACATCATCTTTTTGGGAACCTCAGCTGGCATGTGTTTCATTAAAAGGAAAGTTAACCACTTTTTACATTAAATTAAGCCCCAAAGTGGTGTTGAGGGTGATTTCTCAAGAGAGACTTAGGAGGAACGCCAAGGATAGCAAGACACTTGATAAGGAGACCAGCAAACATGTGTGAACACTAATTGAGAGGGAAGTGCAACCATAAACAAAACTAACTAACTTAATTACAAAGGAATCCCCATGAGAGACCAACAATTAATTAAAATGCTTTAAATAGATTCCATTTACCATGATCCCTAAATCATTTCCTTCTAGACATTCAAGATTGAAAGTGTTGCTCTATTTTGCATTTGATTATAAGGAAAGGACCCCTCCATAATGAGTCAAACTTATAATGTTGACTTAGCCTCAATGCTCACTCATCATACTTAAGACCAAGTCCCCTTCTTGAAAGCTAGGGGTTCAAGCCTTTTAGTTGAATCATTTCTTCACTACTCCTTGTTGGCTTGTCATAGCCTCATGATATTTTTCATAGGCTTCTTGCACTTTCATCAACTCAACCATTCATACTTCCATGGCATCATTCTCCTCTATTTCAATGGATTTAAGCAATTGTAATGCATGGATTTCCATGGAGATTGGAGAAATAACCTCCCTCCCATAGACAAATTCATAAGGCAGCGTCTTTATGATTTACTTTAGGGTGATCCTATAAGCCCAAAGCACCATTCTTAGATGCTTGTGCCACTCTCTTTGATGATCTATGCCAATACACTTGATCAACCTAATCAAATTCTTATTTGTGGACTATTCCATTCTATCTCCTTGTAAATAAAAATTAGAGGAGGTCTTTGGAAAGATTTCATGCTTTAATGCAAACTAATACATCTTTTCCCTGAGGAAGACTATTGCATTGTTTGATATTATGTGTTTTTTGGGGGAAAAACCTCTTTACAAACTCCTCCAAGAATCCAAGGATTTCATTTTCCATAACACCTTTTAAGGGACTACCTTTGACCATTTCATGAAGTAATATATGGCCCTGAGAATCCACTTGTGACCTGCATTTGATGTCAGATTTATTATTCCAATGAAATCTAGACCCCACTATGTAAAAGGCTCATCAACCATAATTGGGCTTAGAGGCATGGTAAAATTTTTACATTTTCCATCAAAAAATTGGCACTATGATCATTTTCTAACCAGATTAAGGTAATATGTGAGTAGAGTTGGCTAATAGTATCCCATGTGCATTATTTTTATTGCAGTTGTTTGAGTTGAGAAGTGGCCACCTACAGGGGTGTTGTGGAACTCATGTAAGATTTTTTCAGCTTGATGTCTATGTGCACATCTAAGGAGTAATTCGTCAAACTCTTTTTTGAAAATAATTTCTTCCACCAATGTGTATCTTGCCCCTTGCAATCTATAGAATCTTCTTTTATGAGGCAGGAGGCTTTCTTGGTATTTTCTAGTTACCATGAATTGGGTTCTATCATTGACCCGAGATTCCTAAGATTCAAAATGATTCATTAGTATTACTTCAAGACATTCCCCCTTAGTTAGGGATTCAACCTCTTTAGCTAGATATTCACATAATCATCTCTCTGATCATTTTTGTTGGCTTGATATCAATAGCATATTCCAAAGCCTTGGTGATCCATTTTTCTCTTTCTTCTATGATCTCACCCTCCATGATGTATTACCACATGCTACAATGAGCCACATAAACAATTATCTTGCTCCTTGACACTAGGTGTCTAAATTTATTGAGACCTTTCACAATGGAAAATGCTTATTTTTCAAAAAAAATATACTTGGTCTCATACCTTCATAGGGTTCTTGAATGGAAGGAAATTCAATGTTCTCCATTTTCTCAATCATTTTGTGTAAGAACCATTGTAATGCTATGTTCACCTCTATAGACATCATGATGAAGTCCCTAGAGAATTCAGGGTTAACCAACACTGGGGTGGTGGAGATTGCCTCATTTATATTTTTAAATATGGTTCTTCCCTCAAGGGTCCATTTGAAAGTTGAGTCCTTATTTAACATCATAGTGATAGGCATGACTAGCCTAGCAAATTCAAAGATACATCTATTGACAAAATTAATTTTCCCCAAGAAAAAATTTGGCAATAGGTCTTTTCATTGATTGCAACTGAATATGTGTTGTCATTGATGTCAAATGTGTGTACTAAATATTGTATATACTCTAGAGATAGTGGATGTGTAGAGATATCTATTGGTACAAGTTAAAAATGTAGTGTATGAGGAATAATGGTCATCATTATAATGTCCATGTGTGATGTAGAGGTGGATACACTTGTTCCAATATGTTTCCCACATGCCTAAATTGATATCTTACTAGGTTTGTGTACTGAAACTAGAGAGAAGCTGCAAATGTTTTCTTAGACATTCACAATGTATACTCTAAGACAGAGTCATGGTATTGTTTTTTGCATCCTTTCACTAAGAAAGATTTTTTTTGTAGTTTAGAAGATAAGATGGTCAATATGTGAAGGTGTTATATTCAAGAATTCAAGTCATTATGTAGTGCCCCCAGTTTGTTCTTTGTTTTGGACAATTACATGGATTTGCAGCTGGACATTATGATACTATTTGATGATATTTGGATATTATGACACTTTTGATGCTCTGTTATGATGATATCATGCTTATATTATGGTTAGCAGATTAGTTTAATGGTTTATGTGAGTTATCATTGATATGAAGATTGTGTGCTTATTGGATGTAGATTTTATCATGATTTGATATCATTTATTGTGTGTCGATGTATTGGTGAAGGGGAACAATGTCGCATCACTTGCTTGTGTGCACCATACGAATCTACAATTTTCCCTTGATAGTGTGATTAATTGTTTATCTATGTACGTGTTTGACCATGTGATTTGTTGTAGGCCATAGGTACTAGGCATCGACTCCACCTGAATTGCCAAGTTTGATCATGCCTAAATCCTAATGGAGGTTGTTGATTCAAAGGTAGCATTGGTTTGCCCACATTGATCCATCGTTCTCGTCAAGGATAAGTGTCTGATGTCACATCCTATCTATAAGGTCAGTTCAAGTTGTGTTGTCATTGTGGTTGTCATTTTGTTCCCATTCCACTATATAGTCTAATATTGCTTGAGAGTATGTTCTTGGAGCAATGTTCATGATTGTGCCTTGTTTGATTATTTCATTAATAAAGATTATTAGAAATTTAAAAGGCTTTGGACCAATTAAATAAAAGCTTTTATATAGCCTATGCCATGATTAAATAAAATTTATTAAGATCCTTACTTGATTTTAATAAATTAAACTTTATGATTTAAGATGAAATATTTAAATAAATGTATTAAATTTAATGGGATTACACAAGAAAATTATAGGAGAAATTAAATTAATAAACTAAATATTTTAAATAATTAATTAAGTGTGTGCAATTGCAAGTGATGATTTAAAAGTTATAAAATTAAAACAAGTTGATAAAATTGTGCATAGTGGGGAAAATATAAAAGAAAATAAATTAATTAGTTTTATGGAGTGGAATATAATTACAGAGGGAATAAATTAATAAGGTAGTGGAAGTTAACTAAAGGGGGACTTTTGGATTATTTTCCATAAAAAAACTAATTATATTCAGTTGTACGAGAGTTTCTAGTTTTTGAAGTTGTTTTCTCTGTTCTTGAAAATTGTCTTGGAAGTTGGGAGGCTCTAAAGTTTTGTTTTGGAGGCTTTGGGGTTTATGCAAAGGTGTTGAATTCAAAAGAGTTTGAAGTTGTAAGTGAAGACTTGGGGAAAATTTGAGTTGTATCTAGAAATTCAAAGCTTACAACTCTTTCAACATTGTGACTCGAAATAATCCAGGTTCCACCATTTTCTTTCCAGTTTATATTCCATTTAGGAAATAAATGTTAATCTAGAGTTGTTGGAAACCATTGATTCTTTGCTTAATTAATCCCGAATTAAAAGAAAATTTTAGAAATTGAATCTTCAAAACAATAATAGTTAGAAATTGTGTTTCTTTGTAGTCTTGAATTCCTTATGTTTGAGCCATTGTGTTTTTGAAACTATAGATATTGAATGATAATTCATGTCTGAAGTAATTCTCCAAAAAACAAAATTATATTAAGTCAAAAATGTTGCTCCTCGTATTGCTTTCAATCTTTTTATAGTTTATTGGCCTTCTTATATTTCTATCACCATACTTTGAGCTCTTTATCCTCCAGTCCCCTCTTCCATTTTCAATAAAATGTAATCAATGGATTTAAAACTGATAGAAAGGGAATCGCCCCTGTTCCATAAGAAAATTTTAGAAATTGAATATTTAGAAAAATAAGTCAAAAATTGTATTTCTCTGTAGTCTTGAATTCCTTGTGTTTGAGCCATTGTGTTTTTGAAACTATGTATACTAAATGATAATTCATGTCTGAAGTAATTCTCTAGAAAACCAAATGATATTAAGTCAAAAACGTTGCTCCTCATATTGCTTTCAATCTTTTTATAGTTTATTGGTCTTCTTTAGATTTATGTCACCATACTTTGAGTTCTTTATCCTCCAGCGCCCTCTTCCATTTTCAATAAAATGTAATCAATGGATTTAAAATTGATAGGAAGGGCTCACCCCTATTCCATGCATCACTTTTGCTAGAAATTCATTCTCTTTTAGCTGTGGCCTTTTCTCAAGTGTAATCATCTCTTTCAAATTTGATGAGACAAGGGCTAACAATAACTCAATGAGTGTCTCTCTTAATCAACGTCCTATGAGTGAAGTTCCCATTAGATACAATTTAATATGTAGCCATTACCACAATTTGATTATTGTTTAGTATATAAATATCTTATGATCTTCTTTGGGTGCTATGCAAAGGGAGTTGCTATTACTCTATTTTTGGGCCAATGCCCCTCTATTTTGGCTGGGTAAAGTGTTTTGTTAACTCCCAATGGCTTTGAGGGTATACTCTCAATACATTGCATGTGCCAAAAAACTATAAGCTCTTGCCTCAATTGCTGAATGTAAGGGTATAGTGAATTTAGTGGATGAGAAAACTTAGCAGAATTGGCCAAATGTATAGCGAGGTGAATTTAGTGAATGAGAAGTGAATATAGTGAATTCAAGTGAAACTCGAATTAGTCACTACAAATACATTTGATAATTGATTCTATTTGATTCATATAGATATATATAGCTAGATGTATATAGGAAGAGTCGGCTATATGAATTAAATTTGCTCCCTATACATTGAGACCAAGCCTTGTTTAAATGATATACCTACATATAAAGGTAATCATAGATATTGTATTATGTAATATTGTTTTCTATTAGAAATTGCAATGGTTGCATTATTAAATTAGCTTGTATTCTATTTTAATGTCTTTAATGGATTTATTGTATGAATTAAATGTGGAAGTAGTGAAATGGGATATTTGTGAGTTATGTTCTATGTCTAAATCCTTGTGTATTGGGATCTTCTAGAGGCTTTTTGGGGGGGAATAATTCTCTTCTTGATGATTTGTTGTGATAAACCTTGGTGATTGATTGGTTTTACATTGATTATGTTTATGATGGTTATTAGCCTTGCACAAAATGTTCAACTATGTGGTTGGAACTTTAGGAACATGTGAGCGGGAAAGGTAATGCCTCACCATGTTGTATTGTTAATGAATTATTGTGATTGTGCAAGTGGCTTTAATTTTTATTTTGTTGGATTTCTTTGTTGTCATTAGGGGAGTGGCTTCAAATGGGGGCCAATGCACAAAGTGATTCCTAGGTAACCCATGTGGGAGTTTTGTAACCAAGTGATAATCTAAAATGAATTAGGTAGGTATGTTAATTCTGCATAGGGTTGCATGAGGGGCCGAAGATCAATAGAGGCTACTTGGGTAACCCATACAAACTATGTGATGACACTCCTACAACAAGCTAGTATCCTCTTGTCTCTTGTATTTCCTTGGATGTTTATGTTCCTCTCGAAGTGATGTTACTTTTGTTTAATGTTGTTTGATACTTGTTCATTGTTGTCATGTTATCCTTGTGTTGTCTATTGTCTTGCACTTGATTATGAAGGTGGCAACCTTTTCTATCTCCTATCATGAGGGGGTAATCCTTTGGGTTCCACATGGTTGGGTGGAAAGTGCATTTTTCTCCATTGGGTTCCCTCTCCTTGTTTGTGATTGTGATGACTTCTCCTAGATTCAAGACCTTTGCATTGTACCAGCTCATGTGGATTGTTACTCTTGTACTTGTATCCTATCATAATTGGTATATCATGTATCATACTTGATCTACACTTCTCTCATGTATACAAGGATATAATGATATTGAGGTGTATAAATGTAATGATGTAAACTATTGTTGACTATATTATGTGATGAAATATGTAATAGATGTTATTTTTTATGTAATTAAATGATTTTATTTAAATGATCTCTTGGAGTAAATGTTATGGATGTATCATATTGATTACATGATTAAATGAGATGATTAGATGTATTTCCATATTTAAGTTACAATTTATTAATGTAATGATTCATAGTTCTTTCTAATTTTGATAATCGGAAACTAAGTAGCATAGTCACGAACCTTATCGGACTTAGGTTGGATTAGTTTTAAGTTCTTTCATTTGCAATAGTGAGTTAAATGCAGTTTTTTTTTTAAATTGTTCCATTCTTACTGTTAGTGTGTTGTCCTCTAGGGTCTCATGGCAGGGGTGTTACACATTACATATTTTACAGTGAAATTTATAAGTGATAGTGTTCCATTCTATGCTCTAGCAGAGTAAAGTGTTAATGAAGGCATATTGGAATGCTCTACATTCCTCTGAAAGTGAAGTTCTAGCCTTGCATTTTGGTGGATATGTTCAATGAAGTTAAATGTATACAATATTGTTGTATCATGTGATTTGGTTGTCTACAAGTTTATTTTTCAAAAACAAAGTAGTGTAGTTGGTTTTGGATGCTTAATTGTTCTATATAGCATATGCTTCTCTTCTTGTGCCAACAATTAATGATCAGATACTTCAAAAGAAGGTTGAAGAGATATTGTGCATAGACTACATTTTTCATATCTTGGTCTGCATGACATGTTTTTAGTTTCTCCTTGGTGGTGTAAAGATGAATAGTTGGCAACTTTGGTAGAGGTAATATTGATTGGGATGAAATTATTATTTCCTTCATCTATGGTTAATCTTGATTAATTAATTTTGTATTGGAGGATGTGTTGTGATATAATTGGGCCCTATTGTGTCATGTGATGATCCATAACTCATTTTCTCTTCATAATGTATATGTGTGAAGTTGGCCTATGTAGTATCATATGTTTTCATCTAAATGTCACCTTGGAGATTACGTAATTGATGTTTTGAGTTGTGGAGAGTATTTATAGAAGAAAAAAATCTATTGTGAATTGAATGAGTGTGATTTTGGGTAGCCTATTGAGGATGAAGTGTGCAAGGTTAGTATGATGAATTAATTATACAAAAAAGGGATTGCAACATTAGCATATGTTAAATGCTTCTTTTATAGTAGTTCATGTTCATCATTTCATTGTAATTTTCATGTATCCTTCTATTAGGAAATGAGCCTCTTTAGTAGGTCCTTGCATCTTTCCCTAAGGTTGTGTACCTTAGCCTACAAGTCTTTAGTAAATGAGCCTTAAACAACATCGTATTTTTTGTAAAAAGTGAGCTTCATATATTGCAAGTTAACTCTCATCGTGGTTTTCCCTCATTGGGCTTTCCATGTAAAAAATTGGGTGTCCTTGTGTGGTGCACGTTTTCATTTTTTATCCTCTTTCAACTAATGTGATTTGATGATTAATTTGTATATGAAATTGGTTAAGTTTTAATATATACTGATTCATCCCCTTCTCTCAACATTTTGGTGTGTTCAAAGAAAAATTGGATTCCTTTATTATTAATCGGTAGGAGAAATTCCTTGATAGCCTCCACCCTCTTATGGTCTATGGAAATCCCTTCTTATAAACCGCATATCCAAGAATATTTACTTGCAAGACTTCAAAAATGCATTTCTTGGGGTTCACAGACACCCCAAACTCTTGTCACCTCTAGAAAACCTTCTCCAAATGATCAAAATAGTCCTCCTTAGATTTTGTGAACACCATCATGTCATCCAAATATTTAAGAATGACCAAGTTGATCAAATCCTTGAAAGTGACATCAATTGCTTACTAGAAAGTGGCTCTTATATTTTACAAACCAAAAGGCATCTTGGCATATGCAAATTTCCCCATTTAGTAGTAAAAGTAGTTTAATTCTAGTCAAGTCCTCTTTCACCCATACTTGATTGTACCCAAAGAAACCATCTAGTAGAGAGACCATTTTTTACCCTTCCATAGTTTATAATATTTGTCCCATGGAAAGGAGGGGATATTGATCTTTCATAGATGTTTTGTTCATATCTCCAAAATCCACACAAAGTCTAATGTTGTTAGTCTTCTTTTGGACATGAACCAAATTAGATACCCAGGTATAATGCTTAATCAGATATATGATCTTGGACTCTATAAGCTTCCTCAATTCATGGGCCATGAGAGACTATATTTTAGGGTTGATCATCCTATCCTTTTGACGAGTCATTTTATCTCCTTCCATCAAATATATAGTGTGTTGGATCACACTAGGTCATAACCATTCAAGTCGTCATAAGTCCATACCATGAATTTATCATACTCTTTGCTAAAGGATACTAATATTTCCTTATCCCTTTGAGGACATCCCTCTGAACCTTTAATTTCTTACCTCTAATGTCTAGATCAGAATAGTTTCCTTAAATTTTTGTGATAAACTTTATTTTATCATTTCTAGCATCATCAGAATCAAAATGATTCTCCATAGTGATTAAACCATTTGGAAGCTTCTTGGTTCTAAGCTAAATAATTTGATCCTCATAACCCTCTTTAATGTTTGACTATAATTGTTCTATAAATTCACCAAAATTTTGAATAAATGTAGCAATTTGGGCATCAATCTCAAAGACTTGTCAATTTTGATCATTATTGAGGATGCCCAATATTATGATCACCTACTCTATATTCTTGTTTGACAATAGGTCTGTTACTAGGTCAAACTAAGAACCAACTATCACCATTCTATCTGTTGCAACATTTGGAGATATTGGGATCACTTGGATGTTGAAAGCTTCAAATCCTTCAAATAGATCCCATGCTATGTGGTGATAGGAGCGCATTTTCACATTTTTTGTAGATGATGTCCCTCTTATTTATTTTATCACTAGCTCTGAATGTTCAAAGTCCTTTAACTATTTGATTCCCATTTGCTCTACAAGATTAAACCATTGAACCTGGCCTTCATAATTAGCTTCATTATTCATGCAGGAGAAATGGAAATGGAAGGCTCTAAGAGTTTCAACCTCTTTAGGGGACATAAGGTGGATATCAGCTCTTGAACCCACCTTACACTTTGCACCATCAAAGAGTAGAGTCCACAAGACCAATTCATAATTTGGTCTTCCATGTTGGCTTCCTTGACTTTTGGTCAATTGAGGGGTGACTTGATGTTCATCATAAACCACATATTTATCAAGGTTGGTAGCATCATAATTTTTGAATGGATCACCCCTCATGAATTCATTTATCAAAACTTCTTCTTTTTGGATTCTATCTCTAGTTGTTTCTTCATCTTCTAACATCTCCACACAATACATTTCACTTTTTGAAAATGATGTGCGTGTGGCATCAAATTTCATTACAACATCAATTTCTATGTGCTCTATGGGTAAAATTACTGAGAACGCTTTCATCTTAGCACCATGCTTAGTCCTTAGGATTAGATGAGACAAATCTAGAGATAGATATCCCCCAATATTAGTAGTGAAATATTGAGATAAACACAATCTAAAAATGGCAGGGATATCTACTACTACCACCTCTTAGGCAACTATAATGCTATGACATGAATATAGGGTTAAGGGGAGACTTTTGATTAGACCTACAACCTGAACCCATTTCCCATCTAATTACATGATTCCTCTATCAAGAGGCTCATATTCTAGTTTTAATAGATATACAATCAATTTAGGCATAATTGTGGTGTTGGCACCAAATTCAATCATAGAACTATGTAGCAACGTATTCCCTACAATGAGGGTTAAGAAGAATGGGGTAAGTTTAGGCTTACATACCTCTTCCTTTGCCACTATTTCTTTTGTGTTTATGAATGTTGTAGCTCCTAAGGTTCATGATTGTTTAACCGACTCTTTGCCTTTCTCATGATTACATTCTTGGACTGCATTGGCCTACATCAATATTTTATCCTCTCCCAAAGCCTCTCGCAACAAAGAATTTTTCTTTGGGATAGCCAAAATATTCCATAAAGAGACATGGTTCAAGACTTTTTTCAATTTCTCTACCACATTGAGTAGTCCATGTATGGAGACCTTTGGATCTTTTATTTTACTCAAGGTTGTCTCACTCTACTTCTAAAATGCTGGTGGTCCAAGATATTTCTTAGGAATGGGCTTGGGTTGTGGTATAATGGGTATATACTCTTTGATCAACCTCCTTTTTCACAACCTATAATAATATGATTGAACTTGAGGATTTTTTGATGTTGATGCCTCATTGGCAAAGATTACATCTTCTCTCTCCATTCAAGAAAATAACACATAACCTAGAAATTCCCCCTTCTTGCTCAAGGAACATGCCTTGCACTTGTGACACTAGGATGGTATTCTCCACCCTTGGGGATTGATAAGCATAAATGTTGACATTAGCAATGATTCCTTGGTTCTATTGTTGAGACCCTCTACTAGAGATTACCCCTAGGGAAGTTTTAGGACATGTGTGCATCATTATATAGGAGGCACCATGAGTTAATGTCATTCACTAGGTTATTTTGACTGTAATCAGTTCCTTATTATTATTGTGTATTATGACTTGTAAAAATTTTGGTACTTAGACTATCTAATTCAAAGGTTGATCCTAATTATTTACTCATGCTCCTCCTTGATATTGGTTATGTTGGAAGGGAGGTCTATTACCTTGAAAATTATTGTAAGTGGGATTAGTAGGTACAACTTGCTACCTCTTTAGCTTAATTATTTCATTTGAAAATTTCCATAATATATTTTGTTGAAGAAGAAAACTGAGAGAGGGGATGAATCAGTTGTAGCAAATTTAAACTTTAAAACATTCACTGAAACTTAGATCAATCACAATTCTTAACTTTGCTAAAATGATTAAACATTAAGTGCAAGTGCAAAAATTGAAATCCATCACATTAACAAAATAACACCATATTTATGTGGAAAACCCAATGATGGAAAAACCATGGTGAGGATTAACTCTGACTATAGAGAATATCAAAACTGATTACAAAGGCTCACTGCCTGAGAAAAAGGCTCACTACAAAAACAAGGACTCACTGTCCAATAGGGTGAACCACTTGGAGGGCTCAAAACCATAGAGATACAAAGAAGATAGAAGAGATATGTTACAAAGAGAAGACAATCTCAATGCAATAGAGATTTCCACCACAATTAACTCAACCACTTGCATACATACATGAATGATAGAGTATGCTTTTAGCTCACTACATCTGAAAACTCAACATTTAGACTTCACACTGATCTGCCACACTCATATTACATTCACACATTGATTCACATCTTCTTCACATCTATATGCTCTATTTCTTTGCACTTATCTCTTTGTACTTGGGTATGTGCAGGATCATCATGGAAAGAATAGGCCCTTAAATGGTGAAAAATTTAGAAAAATCAGAGTTAGGCAACTTGACATAAACATTTGAATAATTTATCTATATTATTTCAAAAATATGTAAGAATAGAATCTATAGCAAATTGAATGTAGTTTCTAAACTACTAGGTTTATTCAAAAAAAAATCTATTTGGTGAAAATTTGAAATTTCAATGCAGTGGTACTTAAATTTCAGGGAAAAAATAAGAAGTGCTTATCTAACCATCCTAACCACAATAAAATGATAATAATTTTTTATAATATTTTACATATAAGTAGATGACTCATGTCCTGATGTAATGCATATTTTTTTGTACTTTTTTTCCAAGTAAATAATTAATTATGAATTTTTTATTATAGCTTTTAAAAAATATAAAAAATCATATGTCTGACCACCTTAACTTGGTCAAAACTTCATGAAATTCAATTTTTTTTCATCCTATAGTATGTGAAGCATAGAATGTGGCCTTATGTTTTGATTTCAAAATGTGATACCATTTAAGCTATAGATTTTTCAATCATCCCTATCGGTCGGGGATTTTAGTCATAATTCAAATAGAAAATAAATAATAATTATTTACTAAATTCAAAGTAAAGCTGAGAATCTCCTTTAAAAACCCATTTCATTTCATCAATTTTGGGTAAAAAAAAGTTTTCAGCCACATACCCTACACATACCCATCATATTGCCACTTTTTGGCCCATCATGATCTTGCACATACCCACTTGTGTAGACCTTTAACCTCTAATTCATCTTGTATTTATACCATCTTCAAATTTGAAACATATCCAAAGTTGGGCATCCATCATTAAATTCAAATTAGGTTAGTGCCAAAACATCCTAGTGTGGAATTAGAATGAAGGAAACCCAAACACACGCTTGGTGAGGATCCAAATAGGTACCAACATGCTTCATCAACTTTGAAGGTAGTGTTCAACACAAGGCCAGCCAGACTAGTGTAAAACACATAGAAAAATTAAACACACACAACCCTTAGCATGATCAAATCCTTCCAGACATCAAAATTATCTTCAACATGATCATAACATCTTAACTCTAGAACTGCAAGTCATAATACTTAACAAAAAATAAATCCAAAACAATAACATTTCTCCTAGACCTCAGCCTAATACACAAAAAACCACAATTCACAACTGGTGAACATAACTCACACTATACAATGAATCAAAAGCCAAAAAATCTAGATATAGCAGCTTCCAACAACCATGATCAATACATCTGAACCACACAAATATAGACATAAATCCCGAAGCAAAACCTGGAGCAATAACCTACATCCATGACATCGATAACAATAGCAACTAGTTGATAACCATTTGACCAGTTGAAATCAATGACAACACCTTCATTCTTGCAAAAATCTCCCTCTTTGTAATTGATGGCAACACATGATGTGAAAAACCATCAAATACAACATACTAGCTCTGAACATTCTTCTCATGATTTTTCTTTTTGTCTCTCCCCCTTAGTACATAATATTTTCACATGATACTCTTCTCTTTTTTGCATTCTTCCTCTCTTCCTCTCTGCCTTTGACATCAATGGAAAAGGAAAAGGATATTTTACATTGATTTTCCCTTTGATATTAAAAATAGAATAATCATACAATGACAACACATGACACTACCTCCTCCCCCTGAGAGGTAGCCACCAAAACATTAATCCAAAATAAAGATAGATCCATAGACCCACCATAATGGTGCATCTCCATATGCATCTAGTTCAATAAATGAGGGGAAATAACCCCTAACTTCTCTTGAAGATACTCAAAATTATTCTTAGGAAGAACCTTTGTAAATATATCAACAATTTGATCCTTTGTAGGTACACACTCAAGATTTACTTCATTCAACACAATCTTTTCTCTCAAGAAATCATACTTGATAGATATATGCTTTGTCCTCGAGTGCATCACAAGATTCTTTGAAATGTTAATTGTACTTGTGTTATCATAGAAGATAGAAATAAGATCATCATACACCACTATGATATCATTCAATGTTTGTTTCATCCATAGAAATTGTGCATAGAAAGATGCGATAGCAATATACTCAGCTTCAATAGTAGATAAGGAAACACAATCTTGCTTTTTACTTAACCATGCCACCAATCTACAACCAATAAAGAATCCACCACCACTTGTAATTTTTTTTTCATTTACACATCCAACCCACTCTACATCTGTATAAGCACTTAGTGTAAATTTAGTATCCCTAGGATACCATAAGCCATAATCTGAAGTGTTATTCAAATATATGAATATTATTTTAACAACAACAATATGTGTTTCCTTAGGATCTTCTTGAAATCTAGCAACAAGACAGACAACATGCATGGTATTCATTCTAGCAGTATCAAATACAACATTCCACCAATCATAGATCTATATTTTCTCTAATCAGCCTTAGGAATCATCATCTTTACCTAATTTGCAACTAGTCACCATAAGAGTGCATACCAGTTTGGAACCGTCCATCCCAAACTTCTTCAACATCTCTTTCACATACTTAGACTATGAAATAAAAATTCCTTTCTTTGTTTGATTAATTTGTAGCCCAAGAAAGAAATTTATCTCTCCAAACATAGATATCTCAAATTCTTTTGGAATTTCTTCTGTAAACATCTTACACATGTAGTTTCATTTCTTCTAAAAATAATGTCATCAACATATACAACCACAATCAAGATTTTGTCATTTTCAACTTTAAAATATAGATTAAGTTATATGTCATGCCTTTTTTGAAACCTTGTTGAATCAAACACCTATCTAACCTTGCATACCAAGCTCAAGGAGCTTGCTTCAATCCATATAAAGCTTTCTTCCATTTGCAAAACATATCCGATTGATCTGACAACTAAAATCCTTTTGGTTGTTCCATGTAGATCTCTTCTTCTAGCTCACCATTCAAAAATGCAGACTTGGCATCCATCTGATAGACCTTGAAATCTTTATGAGCAGAAAATTCTATGAACATCCTAATAGCTCCCATTCTTTTCACTGGAGAAAAAGTCTCCTAAAAATATATACCTTCTATTTATGAGTAACCCTTACACAAAATCCTTACTCTGTTTCTAACCACTTCTCCATTCTCATTCAACTTATTTATGAATATCCACTTTGATCCAATTATGTTTTTGTCTATCAATTTTGGGACCAATTCTCAAGTTTGATTCTTCTCAATCGGCATAAGTTCTTTCATAGCTTTCATCCAATGCTCATCTTTACATGCTTCACTTATAGTCTTCAATTCAATCTCAAAAAGTAAACACTAATTTACCTCACTAGCAGTAGCTCTGCTTCTTATCAATGCTCCTTTTGTTTTGTCTCCAATGATCTAACTTTCTAAATGATTCTTCTGCACATATCTAGGTGTCTTAGGGGACACCACTAGAGCTTCTTCTTCTTTTTCATTTTCTTCATTCTTCTTCTCTTACTCACCCTTTTCATGTTCTTCCACACTGTCTTCAATCCTTATGCAATCAAGTTTGTTAGATACATATCCATCAACACCAATTGAATTCTTCATTGCTCCATCAACCTTGACATTTGAACTTTCAATAATCTTTCTCAATATTTTATTGAAACATTAATAAGCTTTAATTTTAGTAGAATACCTAGGAAAAGTTCCTTCATCACTTCTTGCATCAAACTTTCCTAAATTTTCTTCATCTAGTCTGATATAACAGTTGCAATTCCAAATACCTTGAAATACTTGGGTAAGTCCACCAATCTGTGACATAATTCAGGTGCCAAATTGGAAAAATTTGTAAAAAAGGCCAAAATTGGCCATTTGGCATGCCATTTGCGTCATAAAATGAAAAGTTGAATAAAAGTAAAAAATGGATTTGAAGCCCTCATTTCACTTCAACTTGTGGCCTGGCTTGGAGGATTTGAGGTCTGCAACTCGCACTTACCAAATATCATCCATTATTTGCATCCTTATCTTGCTATTTTTCACGAGGATGCCACCAACACATGAGACGTTGAAGATTGCAAAGGGTTTGTATTTTTATTCTATTTATTTCTAATTTGATTTAAAATGTGAAGAGGTTTTTATAATAAAACTTTGTTCTAATTCTCGGGGAATGAATCACTCGAACATTGATTTGTAACACCCACCTGCATTGCCTAGAGAATACACACTAACATCCTAAGGCATAACAATTTTTTTTTTTTTGAAAGGTGCAACATTCACTTGTATGCAATTAGCATTAATATTAAGTTCTCTAGTCTAAGTCCTCTAGGGTCTGCGACATCATTACTTTTCACACATCTAAAAATTAACATGTAACCTTTAAGAAACATTACAATAATCAAGTACTAACATCATTACAAAAATTGCATCAAAATATTCCATTTATTTGAATCAACAATAAAGTACAACCATAACATGTTTACATGGAATTAAATTGATTCAAATCATTTAATTACAAATACAATGCCAAATAGCTCTAGTCCAATACATAATAGTGTTCTTCATCAGATACATCAATACATTTACATTCTAAATAAAGTTATCTCCCCAATTCCAGTGAGGTGTGAACATCAAACATGAAATATGATACATCAATGTGGTACAATACAAATACAAGTATAACAAATCCCAAGGGCCGGTACAATGTTGAAGTCCACAGATCAAGAGAAGTCATCATGACACGCACAGGAGAAGGGAACCCAATGGAGATCGAAACACGTTCCACCCAACCACGTGGAACCCGAAGGCCCACCCCCCGTGCTAGGAGATAGCAAAGGTTCCCACCATCAGTGACAAACATGCACAAGGCTAACATGACAAACAAGAACAAGTAGAACAACATCAACGATATTACACCACAGAAGGACAATTGTACAAGACAACATATGGTTGACATGACAATGTTGAACAATCATGGAACAACAACAATAACAGACAAAACACTTCCAAAGGCACAAAATCAACTAAAGGGATGTAAAGAACCAAGGGAGTACAAAGTTGTCGTAGGAGTGAGTGTCATCGCATAATTGCTATGGGTTACCCTGCGTAAACTTCCTAGGCTACCGGACCCCCATCCTGGGTTACCCTGGCTGCCTCTACCAGCCGTCGGACCCCCATACAAATTATGCGGGACCAACTTACCTTCCAAACAGACCAGGCAGTTGGTCTTTCCATTCCAGGCCTTCTCGACTCATCTCAAGCCTATACGAGCACTTGAGCCATGAGTGAGGCATTATCTTATCTTGATTAGTGTTTTATCTACCCAATTCCCCTTAATTAATTAGTTAGATTATCACTTGATTATACTCTTAGTGAGTTACCTTAGCACCCCTTTGTGTGTCGGACCCCCACTAAGAGCCACTCCCCTACTGACAACTAGGAAACCAAATAATTCAAGCGCAAAGCCACTTGCACAATCACAAAACTCAAATCAAAGTCACATGGTGAGGCATAATTCCTTCCCACTCATAGATACCAAAGTACCAAACACAACGATAATCACACTGTGCAAGACTAACAAGCCATCTTAAAACAATATAGCTTCCAAATATCAAAATGATTCAAATTTTCCATCAAGAGAACATTTCACCCTAGCCTCTGGAAGATACCCTAATGTTCACTTACACGAAGATTTTACAATACCCAAAACAATCCCAAACAATTCTTCATTCACGATCCTTCAAAACTTAAACAAATCACTCAATGAGTACATAATAGACCAAAGACGCCAACATTCCACTTTTCGTGAAATAGAGATCCTTATTAAATCTAGATTCATTACATCTTTCTTAATACTTAATGTTCTTCTAGTTATTAATTAATTTACAATCATATAAGGTAACAAGACCACAAGCATAAAGACATCACATATATGAACTTATATATTTCTTTATATTTATATTTTACTTAAATATTTACTCACAAAATGTTCATAATACCCAACTGCATAAAAGCATAGACAAAGTACATATATTTATTGGACTCAATAAACAACTTAATCAACCAAACCTCCATTCTTTATATCACAAATTATTCAATTCTAAGCAATTGTTTTTCTATAATAGCCAAACGTAGATTTTACATATTACATATTTAATTTACCCTAAAAATAATTTATCTTAAAAATAATTTAAAAGAGTTATAAGCATAAAAGGAATCACCTAAAATTAATTACACTATTCCTACCTTCATAGGATATTATTTACTTTTCCCTAAAAGGAGCTAATCTAAGGGTATCTTATTTACACTAAATTTAGTTTTAAGGATTCCCTTTAAAAAAAACATGAGAATATACTCCCTTTACTTTATTTAAGGGATAACTTAACTACACATTGACTTTCCTTTCCCTTTTAAGACTTTAAGGGCTTAGTTTATATTTTACTTTATTTTAAAGGATACATTATAAAGTGAAGCATTCTAAGTCCATGGCTAGGATCTTCTTTCTTTTAAAACTTATACGCATGACAAGTAGAGCTCACCTTTTTAAAGGTCCCGAAATTCTTAGAAAAAAATAGGCTTGCACTTTAATGTTCACACTGATAGACATGCATGCAAACGGGGTAAGCATAGACGAGGTATGTGAACTGTTTGACGGAATGCCTCAAAGATATCATCACATGGAGTGCAAATATTGCGAGTTATGCAAGAAAAGGTTGTTTAAAGGAAAACAAATAGACATCAGTTATACAAATGGAAATCAAACTAAGGCAGGCACAAATACAGTGCACACCACTAAGTTATAAAGCACAAGAAGGAGGAATTATAGAGCATAAGTTATAAAGCACAAGAAGGAGCGTGAACATAAGATCTATCAAATTATTTAGTGGATCTAATGCTATGTTCAAATCTCTACCAAAATAATTACAGCGATACCTATTCAAATCAAATGCCAGCTAACTATGAACTCGTTGAAATTTATAAAATTGAATACCAATGCATGGATGAGGCATTCTACAAGGCAAAGGAAGCAAAAGAAAGGTGGACGCCGCTCAACTACAAAACACAATTTACCCAAATGAAACAGAGAGAGATATCGATTCCCTAGCATTACAACCTTCAAGTGGAATCAATCAAAGATTAAGGAGATAGATAGAGGTTGCGGCATGATAGGCTTGAGAGCCTTCAAATCACAAGTTTATATATTGCCCTTCGCTAACACAAAGGTTGTTAGGAATAATGGAATCGAAAATGCAACTGGGTTTAGCTCCAACACATACACTGCCAATGCAATTCCGATTTACGCTGAAGATGAAGATGAGGAGGAAAAGTGATTCCAAGATTGACTGTGAGCATGGTACAAGAGATGGACAACTATCGTGCCATCCACAAAGATGGTTTCCTATAAAAAGGTGAAGGAAAACCCTGTTTCTAGGGAGCTCATGTTTCAGGTGGAAACAAAAGAATGAATCCTATCTCAATAACCAAATAGACAGGGTATCTCCCCCGAGTCGAGCCTTAAGAAGAGGGGAACTTAATGCCGTGATTACAATTATCGCCGAGTGACCAACTCAATTTATTTCCTTATTGTTTCCAAGAGCTCTCTATTCCCAACACTCTCTATGGTCGATATCTACCTATGCCACTACTGCAGATACCCATTCAAAAGAGAAGGTGACACTCTCTAATACATTCATTAGGTTGCTAAGGAAGGCCAGATAATCAGATCATGGCAACAACCCGTGTCGAATGGAATGAGTTCAGGACTTAAGAACTAAATTGCTTAGGGAGGGACCGAGCATTCAAGAAACATGCAAACATAGGTGCAAAAGCAATGTTTGGAGTCAAAACTATGAAATATTTTAATAGTCAATTATGGGGAAAGAAATACGGTGAAAAACAACATGATGCTTATGAAGATAAACAAAGTTTAATACAGACACATAATTTGTTCCATCTAGCACAATAGCGTTAAAGTTTTCTATCATAGCATTAAGATGAGATTATTTTAGAACCTAGTGTATTTGCTTAGCAGAGCTTGCAGATATGATATAGAGCTCCTCCAAATTCCCTGCTCCTGATCCCTTTGAGACTTCTCAATTCCAAGCCATTCCCAGCTTCCTCAATATTTCAGAAAATACCACCCTAATTTCCCAAAAAAAAATATTCACGGGAAGAGGCAAAAGAAAGAAAAAAAACCCCCCAAATACTCCCCCAGGAAAGCCCATAAAAGGCCATTATTTTCAAAAATCTGTAACCAAAGAAGATTCTCCGCTTTATTTTCTTATTTTAAGCCAATTAATTAAATTTTGTAGTTGCATGCATTGGGTGCTGTCATGCCACAATTTAGAATAAAACTGACTTAATTATTGCCACTTCAATTTCTTTCTATTTGTAGCTGTTTAATAATTGCAACTTTCCAATTCAATAATTTATTTCCTATTTTATCATTTTAATTTATTTCAACTATAATTTGTTAATAAATATTTTTAATGTTTAATTTCCAAATACTTTTTCATTTAAAAATCACCTTATTATTCTATTTTCTTACCTCAAAATTTCATTTTATTATAACATTAATTATAAAAGAATTTATCTTAAAGTTTAATTTATTAAAATCAAACAATCACTTTAACATTATTTATTTAATTTATTCATCCATCATAAAATACTTCTATTAAATTATCTTCATGGTCAACTTTAATTTGATGTTTTCTATCTAAACAAGGTAATTAAACAAGGCACACACTTAGGTATCATCAACAATGATACACAGCGTGGAGGGGTATTACATCCTCCCCCCCTAAGGTTCGACTTACTCCTGGAAGTCGTAAGGTAGGAACGAGACATACAACAACACTTCAAACATCAATGAATCACATATCAACATATACCTTTAATTACAATATAAACAAAAGGCAAATGACAACAATGGAGACAAAACAACTCAACTGACCTTACAGACAGAGTTGTGACAATAAGGATTCATCCTCGATGAGGATGATGGCTCAAAGTGGGGGAACCGGTGCTACCTCCGAAACAACAAACTCCATTGGGTTTTTATGCTCGCCCATTCCTGTTAGTACATGTGGAGTCGAGGCTTGGAACCTGCAACCTGCAACAAATCACACGGTCGAACATGTGCATAGAGAAAAATAGCTAATCACACCGTGATGGGGAATTCGCAGAGTCGCAGGGCACTCGCAAGCGAGTGATGCAACACTGTTTCCCATCACCAATACATAATGACTGACATCAAAGCGTGGTAATCACATAATGTTAATATCCATAATAACTCACATAAGCAGTTTAAACTAATTTTCTAACCATAATATAAGCTTAAATCATCAATTAGATTAGTGTCACTAAGAATCACTATATCTAAGCATTAAGTTCAAAGCATCAAAGTATTACAATGTCATCAATGGTCATCAATTATCATCAAACTAAGCATCAAAATGTCATCAAAATTCATCATATCTAAACATCATAGTATCACCTCATCTATATAACATCCAAGTCTCATCAAACAACAAGTCACATAGTGCCCAAATACAATCAAAGTATTGTTAGATACAGTAAGCAAAGCAACAGGGACACATCCTCCCAAAGACAAAAGACTCGACCCTAGGATCCCAATGGACCCACACCTGGAGCTAAACTCGTCCCCCGAGGATCAACTCTCGAAGCCATAGGACGCCCATGGTTTCTGAAGAATGTTGTTCTTCCTCCACCAGAATTCTCTCCATTTGCACCTTGGTGCTCGGTCTGGCGGTTTCCAACCGCAGCAAACACCCTGTGCGATATGCCGACATCTCCTACGGTCGGCTCTGAAGCCACCGGTCTCTGACTAAATCCAGAAGTTCCCTTCTGAGGACACTGTCGAGCAATGTGACCCTGCTGGCCACAAGCGAAACATCTCGTACCTCTACCAAACCCACCATTACCAGGAGGTGCACCAATTTGTAGAATACTACCTCCACTAATCATAGACTGAGTACTCTGTGCTGGCTGATTGATACGGTTACGTTGAGATCGCTTCCAATTCCGATCTCTCTTTTTCTGAAACCATCTACCACCATGTTGAGATTGAGAATTCTTATGGTTTGGCTGAGAGTGTTGTTGTTGTTCAACCTTATCGAGTGCCTGATGCTGCTCAGAGGGCCCTGCAGCCTGAGATGTACCACCCTGAGATCCAACACTAATAGGAGGTGCACTACTAATTTGTATGCCTGTTTGCCCACCAAAATCCATAGCTAGATTCTCCTCAACTATCCAAGCCTTCTCCACAGCCACTTCCATAGTTTTCGGCTCGAACACCCGAACACCACCACTAATATGGGAATTCAAACCCCTGATAAAGTGTTGTACTAACATGCCTTCGTCATCACAAATGCCAGCATACTGCTTAAGTTCATAAAATTTCTGCTCATACTGTTCCACTGACATCGCCATTTGTCTCAACTCATGGAACTCATCTGCTCGACGTTGCCGCCAATGGTCAGACAAGAACCGAGCTCTGAATCGCTCAAGGAACATCTCCCATGACACTGAATCTATATCCATATGGAGCTTCTGCTCCTCAAGATGCCACCATGTGGAAGCAAAACCTCGGAGATGCATGATAGCGCACCTGGCCTTGGTATTGCTACCATATGGATGCATAGCGAAACACCGGTTCAGATCGATTAACCAAGTTTCTGCCTCTAGACCACTGCCAGTCCCATCGAATGTAGGAGGACGTGCACGAAGAAGATCCCTCATATGACTAGCTAGAATGGCATCTTGCTCAATTGTAGACTCTCTCCTTTTGGGAGACCTTTCTCTCTCTCTATTCACTAGCTGTTCACCCTCCTGTCTTGGACCAAGACGGGCAAGAACCTCTTCAAAAAATTGACGCAACTGTGCACCTTCCAATCCCAATTGTCCCAGATTTTGTTCTCCACCTCCCTGATTGCTTTGAGAACCTTGTCGTTCGCCACGGTCTAATCCATGGGAACTCTGTGGAGCGAAGTCCTCAAGGTTGACCCCACGGCCACTACCACGTCCTCGACCATGCCCTCTACCTCGACCCTGTCCTCTAGGCATTATCCTACACATACGCTGCCAAGGACAAGTTCAGGGTATTAGAGGAGGTCAACAAGGAAAAACGTAAACTTCAAAATCTACGTAACTAATACAACTTAATGGGCTCATATATATAAACCCAGAGCACCCAGTGTTTGAACTTGGGCTCTGATACCATATGTAATGACCCGCCACAAACCCTAGAGAACGCACACTAACAACCTAAGGTAGAACAATTTTTTTTTTAAAGGTGCAACATTCACTTGTATGCAATTAACATTAATATTAAGTTCTCTAGTCTAAGTCCTCTAGGGTCTGCGACATCATTACTTTTCACATCTAAAAATTAACATGTAACCTTTAAGAAACATTACAATAACCAAGTACTAACATTATTAAGAAGATTGCATCAAAATATTCCATTTACTTGAATCAACAAAATAAAGTACAACCATAACATATTTACATGGAATTAAATTGATTCAAATCATTTAATTACAAATATAATGCCAACTAGTTCTAGTCCAATACATAGTAGTGTTCTTAATCAGATACATCAATACATTTACATTCTAAATAAAGTTATCTCCTAATTTCCAGTGAGGTGTGAACATCAAAAATGAAACATGATACATCAATGTGGTACAATACAAATATAAGGATAACAAATCCTAAGGACCAGTACAATGTTGTAGTCCACAGTTCAAGAGAAGTCATCACGACACGCACAGGAGAAGGAACCCAATGGAGATCAAAACACGTTCCACCCAACCACGTGGAACCCGAAGGCCCACCCCCCGTGCTAGGAGATAGCAAAGGTTCC
>VDFB02168118.1:201922306-201962166 GCA_007258455.2 Sequoia sempervirens | reverse complement strand
CTCTCAATACATTGCATGTGCCAAAAAACTATAAGCTCTTGCCTCAATTGCTGAATGTAAGGGTATAGTGAATTTAGTGGATGAGAAAACTTAGCAGAATTGGCCAAATGTATAGCGAGGTGAATTTAGTGAATGAGAAGTGAATATAGTGAATTCAAGTGAAACTCGAATTAGTCACTACAAATACATTTGATAATTGATTCTATTTGATTCATATAGATATATATAGCTAGATGTATATAGGAAGAGTCGGCTATATGAATTAAATTTGCTCCCTATACATTGAGACCAAGCCTTGTTTAAATGATATACCTACATATAAAGGTAATCATAGATATTGTATTATGTAATATTGTTTTCTATTAGAAATTGCAATGGTTGCATTATTAAATTAGCTTGTATTCTATTTTAATGTCTTTAATGGATTTATTGTATGAATTAAATGTGGAAGTAGTGAAATGGGATATTTGTGAGTTATGTTCTATGTCTAAATCCTTGTGTATTGGGATCTTCTAGAGGCTTTTTGGGGGGGAATAATTCTCTTCTTGATGATTTGTTGTGATAAACCTTGGTGATTGATTGGTTTTACATTGATTATGTTTATGATGGTTATTAGCCTTGCACAAAATGTTCAACTATGTGGTTGGAACTTTAGGAACATGTGAGCGGGAAAGGTAATGCCTCACCATGTTGTATTGTTAATGAATTATTGTGATTGTGCAAGTGGCTTTAATTTTTATTTTGTTGGATTTCTTTGTTGTCATTAGGGGAGTGGCTTCAAATGGGGGCCAATGCACAAAGTGATTCCTAGGTAACCCATGTGGGAGTTTTGTAACCAAGTGATAATCTAAAATGAATTAGGTAGGTATGTTAATTCTGCATAGGGTTGCATGAGGGGCCGAAGATCAATAGAGGCTACTTGGGTAACCCATACAAACTATGTGATGACACTCCTACAACAAGCTAGTATCCTCTTGTCTCTTGTATTTCCTTGGATGTTTATGTTCCTCTCGAAGTGATGTTACTTTTGTTTAATGTTGTTTGATACTTGTTCATTGTTGTCATGTTATCCTTGTGTTGTCTATTGTCTTGCACTTGATTATGAAGGTGGCAACCTTTTCTATCTCCTATCATGAGGGGGTAATCCTTTGGGTTCCACATGGTTGGGTGGAAAGTGCATTTTTCTCCATTGGGTTCCCTCTCCTTGTTTGTGATTGTGATGACTTCTCCTAGATTCAAGACCTTTGCATTGTACCAGCTCATGTGGATTGTTACTCTTGTACTTGTATCCTATCATAATTGGTATATCATGTATCATACTTGATCTACACTTCTCTCATGTATACAAGGATATAATGATATTGAGGTGTATAAATGTAATGATGTAAACTATTGTTGACTATATTATGTGATGAAATATGTAATAGATGTTATTTTTTATGTAATTAAATGATTTTATTTAAATGATCTCTTGGAGTAAATGTTATGGATGTATCATATTGATTACATGATTAAATGAGATGATTAGATGTATTTCCATATTTAAGTTACAATTTATTAATGTAATGATTCATAGTTCTTTCTAATTTTGATAATCGGAAACTAAGTAGCATAGTCACGAACCTTATCGGACTTAGGTTGGATTAGTTTTAAGTTCTTTCATTTGCAATAGTGAGTTAAATGCAGTTTTTTTTTTAAATTGTTCCATTCTTACTGTTAGTGTGTTGTCCTCTAGGGTCTCATGGCAGGGGTGTTACACATTACATATTTTACAGTGAAATTTATAAGTGATAGTGTTCCATTCTATGCTCTAGCAGAGTAAAGTGTTAATGAAGGCATATTGGAATGCTCTACATTCCTCTGAAAGTGAAGTTCTAGCCTTGCATTTTGGTGGATATGTTCAATGAAGTTAAATGTATACAATATTGTTGTATCATGTGATTTGGTTGTCTACAAGTTTATTTTTCAAAAACAAAGTAGTGTAGTTGGTTTTGGATGCTTAATTGTTCTATATAGCATATGCTTCTCTTCTTGTGCCAACAATTAATGATCAGATACTTCAAAAGAAGGTTGAAGAGATATTGTGCATAGACTACATTTTTCATATCTTGGTCTGCATGACATGTTTTTAGTTTCTCCTTGGTGGTGTAAAGATGAATAGTTGGCAACTTTGGTAGAGGTAATATTGATTGGGATGAAATTATTATTTCCTTCATCTATGGTTAATCTTGATTAATTAATTTTGTATTGGAGGATGTGTTGTGATATAATTGGGCCCTATTGTGTCATGTGATGATCCATAACTCATTTTCTCTTCATAATGTATATGTGTGAAGTTGGCCTATGTAGTATCATATGTTTTCATCTAAATGTCACCTTGGAGATTACGTAATTGATGTTTTGAGTTGTGGAGAGTATTTATAGAAGAAAAAAATCTATTGTGAATTGAATGAGTGTGATTTTGGGTAGCCTATTGAGGATGAAGTGTGCAAGGTTAGTATGATGAATTAATTATACAAAAAAGGGATTGCAACATTAGCATATGTTAAATGCTTCTTTTATAGTAGTTCATGTTCATCATTTCATTGTAATTTTCATGTATCCTTCTATTAGGAAATGAGCCTCTTTAGTAGGTCCTTGCATCTTTCCCTAAGGTTGTGTACCTTAGCCTACAAGTCTTTAGTAAATGAGCCTTAAACAACATCGTATTTTTTGTAAAAAGTGAGCTTCATATATTGCAAGTTAACTCTCATCGTGGTTTTCCCTCATTGGGCTTTCCATGTAAAAAATTGGGTGTCCTTGTGTGGTGCACGTTTTCATTTTTTATCCTCTTTCAACTAATGTGATTTGATGATTAATTTGTATATGAAATTGGTTAAGTTTTAATATATACTGATTCATCCCCTTCTCTCAACATTTTGGTGTGTTCAAAGAAAAATTGGATTCCTTTATTATTAATCGGTAGGAGAAATTCCTTGATAGCCTCCACCCTCTTATGGTCTATGGAAATCCCTTCTTATAAACCGCATATCCAAGAATATTTACTTGCAAGACTTCAAAAATGCATTTCTTGGGGTTCACAGACACCCCAAACTCTTGTCACCTCTAGAAAACCTTCTCCAAATGATCAAAATAGTCCTCCTTAGATTTTGTGAACACCATCATGTCATCCAAATATTTAAGAATGACCAAGTTGATCAAATCCTTGAAAGTGACATCAATTGCTTACTAGAAAGTGGCTCTTATATTTTACAAACCAAAAGGCATCTTGGCATATGCAAATTTCCCCATTTAGTAGTAAAAGTAGTTTAATTCTAGTCAAGTCCTCTTTCACCCATACTTGATTGTACCCAAAGAAACCATCTAGTAGAGAGACCATTTTTTACCCTTCCATAGTTTATAATATTTGTCCCATGGAAAGGAGGGGATATTGATCTTTCATAGATGTTTTGTTCATATCTCCAAAATCCACACAAAGTCTAATGTTGTTAGTCTTCTTTTGGACATGAACCAAATTAGATACCCAGGTATAATGCTTAATCAGATATATGATCTTGGACTCTATAAGCTTCCTCAATTCATGGGCCATGAGAGACTATATTTTAGGGTTGATCATCCTATCCTTTTGACGAGTCATTTTATCTCCTTCCATCAAATATATAGTGTGTTGGATCACACTAGGTCATAACCATTCAAGTCGTCATAAGTCCATACCATGAATTTATCATACTCTTTGCTAAAGGATACTAATATTTCCTTATCCCTTTGAGGACATCCCTCTGAACCTTTAATTTCTTACCTCTAATGTCTAGATCAGAATAGTTTCCTTAAATTTTTGTGATAAACTTTATTTTATCATTTCTAGCATCATCAGAATCAAAATGATTCTCCATAGTGATTAAACCATTTGGAAGCTTCTTGGTTCTAAGCTAAATAATTTGATCCTCATAACCCTCTTTAATGTTTGACTATAATTGTTCTATAAATTCACCAAAATTTTGAATAAATGTAGCAATTTGGGCATCAATCTCAAAGACTTGTCAATTTTGATCATTATTGAGGATGCCCAATATTATGATCACCTACTCTATATTCTTGTTTGACAATAGGTCTGTTACTAGGTCAAACTAAGAACCAACTATCACCATTCTATCTGTTGCAACATTTGGAGATATTGGGATCACTTGGATGTTGAAAGCTTCAAATCCTTCAAATAGATCCCATGCTATGTGGTGATAGGAGCGCATTTTCACATTTTTTGTAGATGATGTCCCTCTTATTTATTTTATCACTAGCTCTGAATGTTCAAAGTCCTTTAACTATTTGATTCCCATTTGCTCTACAAGATTAAACCATTGAACCTGGCCTTCATAATTAGCTTCATTATTCATGCAGGAGAAATGGAAATGGAAGGCTCTAAGAGTTTCAACCTCTTTAGGGGACATAAGGTGGATATCAGCTCTTGAACCCACCTTACACTTTGCACCATCAAAGAGTAGAGTCCACAAGACCAATTCATAATTTGGTCTTCCATGTTGGCTTCCTTGACTTTTGGTCAATTGAGGGGTGACTTGATGTTCATCATAAACCACATATTTATCAAGGTTGGTAGCATCATAATTTTTGAATGGATCACCCCTCATGAATTCATTTATCAAAACTTCTTCTTTTTGGATTCTATCTCTAGTTGTTTCTTCATCTTCTAACATCTCCACACAATACATTTCACTTTTTGAAAATGATGTGCGTGTGGCATCAAATTTCATTACAACATCAATTTCTATGTGCTCTATGGGTAAAATTACTGAGAACGCTTTCATCTTAGCACCATGCTTAGTCCTTAGGATTAGATGAGACAAATCTAGAGATAGATATCCCCCAATATTAGTAGTGAAATATTGAGATAAACACAATCTAAAAATGGCAGGGATATCTACTACTACCACCTCTTAGGCAACTATAATGCTATGACATGAATATAGGGTTAAGGGGAGACTTTTGATTAGACCTACAACCTGAACCCATTTCCCATCTAATTACATGATTCCTCTATCAAGAGGCTCATATTCTAGTTTTAATAGATATACAATCAATTTAGGCATAATTGTGGTGTTGGCACCAAATTCAATCATAGAACTATGTAGCAACGTATTCCCTACAATGAGGGTTAAGAAGAATGGGGTAAGTTTAGGCTTACATACCTCTTCCTTTGCCACTATTTCTTTTGTGTTTATGAATGTTGTAGCTCCTAAGGTTCATGATTGTTTAACCGACTCTTTGCCTTTCTCATGATTACATTCTTGGACTGCATTGGCCTACATCAATATTTTATCCTCTCCCAAAGCCTCTCGCAACAAAGAATTTTTCTTTGGGATAGCCAAAATATTCCATAAAGAGACATGGTTCAAGACTTTTTTCAATTTCTCTACCACATTGAGTAGTCCATGTATGGAGACCTTTGGATCTTTTATTTTACTCAAGGTTGTCTCACTCTACTTCTAAAATGCTGGTGGTCCAAGATATTTCTTAGGAATGGGCTTGGGTTGTGGTATAATGGGTATATACTCTTTGATCAACCTCCTTTTTCACAACCTATAATAATATGATTGAACTTGAGGATTTTTTGATGTTGATGCCTCATTGGCAAAGATTACATCTTCTCTCTCCATTCAAGAAAATAACACATAACCTAGAAATTCCCCCTTCTTGCTCAAGGAACATGCCTTGCACTTGTGACACTAGGATGGTATTCTCCACCCTTGGGGATTGATAAGCATAAATGTTGACATTAGCAATGATTCCTTGGTTCTATTGTTGAGACCCTCTACTAGAGATTACCCCTAGGGAAGTTTTAGGACATGTGTGCATCATTATATAGGAGGCACCATGAGTTAATGTCATTCACTAGGTTATTTTGACTGTAATCAGTTCCTTATTATTATTGTGTATTATGACTTGTAAAAATTTTGGTACTTAGACTATCTAATTCAAAGGTTGATCCTAATTATTTACTCATGCTCCTCCTTGATATTGGTTATGTTGGAAGGGAGGTCTATTACCTTGAAAATTATTGTAAGTGGGATTAGTAGGTACAACTTGCTACCTCTTTAGCTTAATTATTTCATTTGAAAATTTCCATAATATATTTTGTTGAAGAAGAAAACTGAGAGAGGGGATGAATCAGTTGTAGCAAATTTAAACTTTAAAACATTCACTGAAACTTAGATCAATCACAATTCTTAACTTTGCTAAAATGATTAAACATTAAGTGCAAGTGCAAAAATTGAAATCCATCACATTAACAAAATAACACCATATTTATGTGGAAAACCCAATGATGGAAAAACCATGGTGAGGATTAACTCTGACTATAGAGAATATCAAAACTGATTACAAAGGCTCACTGCCTGAGAAAAAGGCTCACTACAAAAACAAGGACTCACTGTCCAATAGGGTGAACCACTTGGAGGGCTCAAAACCATAGAGATACAAAGAAGATAGAAGAGATATGTTACAAAGAGAAGACAATCTCAATGCAATAGAGATTTCCACCACAATTAACTCAACCACTTGCATACATACATGAATGATAGAGTATGCTTTTAGCTCACTACATCTGAAAACTCAACATTTAGACTTCACACTGATCTGCCACACTCATATTACATTCACACATTGATTCACATCTTCTTCACATCTATATGCTCTATTTCTTTGCACTTATCTCTTTGTACTTGGGTATGTGCAGGATCATCATGGAAAGAATAGGCCCTTAAATGGTGAAAAATTTAGAAAAATCAGAGTTAGGCAACTTGACATAAACATTTGAATAATTTATCTATATTATTTCAAAAATATGTAAGAATAGAATCTATAGCAAATTGAATGTAGTTTCTAAACTACTAGGTTTATTCAAAAAAAAATCTATTTGGTGAAAATTTGAAATTTCAATGCAGTGGTACTTAAATTTCAGGGAAAAAATAAGAAGTGCTTATCTAACCATCCTAACCACAATAAAATGATAATAATTTTTTATAATATTTTACATATAAGTAGATGACTCATGTCCTGATGTAATGCATATTTTTTTGTACTTTTTTTCCAAGTAAATAATTAATTATGAATTTTTTATTATAGCTTTTAAAAAATATAAAAAATCATATGTCTGACCACCTTAACTTGGTCAAAACTTCATGAAATTCAATTTTTTTTTTTTAATCCTATAGTATGTGAAGCATAGAATGTAGCATGTTTTGATTTCAAAAAATGTGATACCATTTGAAAGCTATAGATTTTTTCAATCATCCTATCAGTCAGGGCTTTAGTCATAATTCAAATAGAAAATAAATAATAATTATTTACTAAATTCAAAGTAAAGCTGAGAATCTCCTTTAAAAACCCATTTCATTTCATCAATTTTGGGTAAAAAAAAGTTTTCAGCCACATACCCTACACATACCCATCATATTGCCACTTTTTGGCCCATCATGATCTTGCACATACCCACTTGTGTAGACCTTTAACCTCTAATTCATCTTGTATTTATACCATCTTCAAATTTGAAACATATCCAAAGTTGGGCATCCATCATTAAATTCAAATTAGGTTAGTGCCAAAACATCCTAGTGTGGAATTAGAATGAAGGAAACCCAAACACACGCTTGGTGAGGATCCAAATAGGTACCAACATGCTTCATCAACTTTGAAGGTAGTGTTCAACACAAGGCCAGCCAGACTAGTGTAAAACACATAGAAAAATTAAACACACACAACCCTTAGCATGATCAAATCCTTCCAGACATCAAAATTATCTTCAACATGATCATAACATCTTAACTCTAGAACTGCAAGTCATAATACTTAACAAAAAATAAATCCAAAACAATAACATTTCTCCTAGACCTCAGCCTAATACACAAAAAACCACAATTCACAACTGGTGAACATAACTCACACTATACAATGAATCAAAAGCCAAAAAATCTAGATATAGCAGCTTCCAACAACCATGATCAATACATCTGAACCACACAAATATAGACATAAATCCCGAAGCAAAACCTGGAGCAATAACCTACATCCATGACATCGATAACAATAGCAACTAGTTGATAACCATTTGACCAGTTGAAATCAATGACAACACCTTCATTCTTGCAAAAATCTCCCTCTTTGTAATTGATGGCAACACATGATGTGAAAAACCATCAAATACAACATACTAGCTCTGAACATTCTTCTCATGATTTTTCTTTTTGTCTCTCCCCCTTAGTACATAATATTTTCACATGATACTCTTCTCTTTTTTGCATTCTTCCTCTCTTCCTCTCTGCCTTTGACATCAATGGAAAAGGAAAAGGATATTTTACATTGATTTTCCCTTTGATATTAAAAATAGAATAATCATACAATGACAACACATGACACTACCTCCTCCCCCTGAGAGGTAGCCACCAAAACATTAATCCAAAATAAAGATAGATCCATAGACCCACCATAATGGTGCATCTCCATATGCATCTAGTTCAATAAATGAGGGGAAATAACCCCTAACTTCTCTTGAAGATACTCAAAATTATTCTTAGGAAGAACCTTTGTAAATATATCAACAATTTGATCCTTTGTAGGTACACACTCAAGATTTACTTCATTCAACACAATCTTTTCTCTCAAGAAATCATACTTGATAGATATATGCTTTGTCCTCGAGTGCATCACAAGATTCTTTGAAATGTTAATTGTACTTGTGTTATCATAGAAGATAGAAATAAGATCATCATACACCACTATGATATCATTCAATGTTTGTTTCATCCATAGAAATTGTGCATAGAAAGATGCGATAGCAATATACTCAGCTTCAATAGTAGATAAGGAAACACAATCTTGCTTTTTACTTAACCATGCCACCAATCTACAACCAATAAAGAATCCACCACCACTTGTAATTTTTTTTTCATTTACACATCCAACCCACTCTACATCTGTATAAGCACTTAGTGTAAATTTAGTATCCCTAGGATACCATAAGCCATAATCTGAAGTGTTATTCAAATATATGAATATTATTTTAACAACAACAATATGTGTTTCCTTAGGATCTTCTTGAAATCTAGCAACAAGACAGACAACATGCATGGTATTCATTCTAGCAGTATCAAATACAACATTCCACCAATCATAGATCTATATTTTCTCTAATCAGCCTTAGGAATCATCATCTTTACCTAATTTGCAACTAGTCACCATAAGAGTGCATACCAGTTTGGAACCGTCCATCCCAAACTTCTTCAACATCTCTTTCACATACTTAGACTATGAAATAAAAATTCCTTTCTTTGTTTGATTAATTTGTAGCCCAAGAAAGAAATTTATCTCTCCAAACATAGATATCTCAAATTCTTTTGGAATTTCTTCTGTAAACATCTTACACATGTAGTTTCATTTCTTCTAAAAATAATGTCATCAACATATACAACCACAATCAAGATTTTGTCATTTTCAACTTTAAAATATAGATTAAGTTATATGTCATGCCTTTTTTGAAACCTTGTTGAATCAAACACCTATCTAACCTTGCATACCAAGCTCAAGGAGCTTGCTTCAATCCATATAAAGCTTTCTTCCATTTGCAAAACATATCCGATTGATCTGACAACTAAAATCCTTTTGGTTGTTCCATGTAGATCTCTTCTTCTAGCTCACCATTCAAAAATGCAGACTTGGCATCCATCTGATAGACCTTGAAATCTTTATGAGCAGAAAATTCTATGAACATCCTAATAGCTCCCATTCTTTTCACTGGAGAAAAAGTCTCCTAAAAATATATACCTTCTATTTATGAGTAACCCTTACACAAAATCCTTACTCTGTTTCTAACCACTTCTCCATTCTCATTCAACTTATTTATGAATATCCACTTTGATCCAATTATGTTTTTGTCTATCAATTTTGGGACCAATTCTCAAGTTTGATTCTTCTCAATCGGCATAAGTTCTTTCATAGCTTTCATCCAATGCTCATCTTTACATGCTTCACTTATAGTCTTCAATTCAATCTCAAAAAGTAAACACTAATTTACCTCACTAGCAGTAGCTCTGCTTCTTATCAATGCTCCTTTTGTTTTGTCTCCAATGATCTAACTTTCTAAATGATTCTTCTGCACATATCTAGGTGTCTTAGGGGACACCACTAGAGCTTCTTCTTCTTTTTCATTTTCTTCATTCTTCTTCTCTTACTCACCCTTTTCATGTTCTTCCACACTGTCTTCAATCCTTATGCAATCAAGTTTGTTAGATACATATCCATCAACACCAATTGAATTCTTCATTGCTCCATCAACCTTGACATTTGAACTTTCAATAATCTTTCTCAATATTTTATTGAAACATTAATAAGCTTTAATTTTAGTAGAATACCTAGGAAAAGTTCCTTCATCACTTCTTGCATCAAACTTTCCTAAATTTTCTTCATCTAGTCTGATATAACAGTTGCAATTCCAAATACCTTGAAATACTTGGGTAAGTCCACCAATCTGTGACATAATTCAGGTGCCAAATTGGAAAAATTTGTAAAAAAGGCCAAAATTGGCCATTTGGCGCACACCAAATTTAGCGTGCGCCAAATGGAAAAGTTGAATAAAAGTAAAAAATGGATTTGAAGCCCTCATTTCACTTCAACTTGTGGCTTGGCTTGGAGGATTTGATGTTTGCAACTCGTGCTTACCAAATATCATCCATTATTTGCATCCTTAGCTTGCTATTTTTCATGAGGATGTCACCAACACATTAGAGACGTTGAAGATTGAAAAGAGGTTTTTATTTTTATTCTATTTATTTCGAATTTGATTTAGAATGTAGACTGAAATAGGTTTTTTATAATAAAATTTTGTTCTAATTCTCAGGGAATGAATCTCCACCTCCAAACATTGAGAATTCATAGTCACCTCCTCAGGAAGAGCCTCCTATTCAAGAACAACTTGAAACCCCTCCATCAATTCATAGTCATCCTCAAGGAACACAAGAAAATATTTTAAATCAAACTGAAAACAATAAAAGAGACATTGAATAATTAATTGGAAGGTTAATCGAGCATGTCGAAACTCACCCTTATAGGAGAAGGATTGTTGAATCATTGAAGTCAATTATATCTCATGTAGGAGAAATGAGCGAGAAAATAAAATTTTGGTCAAATAAGAGGCATGAGATGAGACAATATTATGCTAGAGGTTTGTCATATGCAGATGTTAAAAAATAAAAAATAGCAAAGCTGACTTGTGCTCCCTATTTACAGAACCAAAAACCAATGCACCTTTGTCTCATACATGTAGGAGGTTCCCCATCCATTGGTGCCACCATGAGTTAATTAAAAATAAATTTTGGGAGTGGTGGTGGATGGTATTTGACCAACCTCCATGCAATAACCATGAGGTACCATAATACTTTTTGAGGAAACTCTATTGTGATTTTATCCTCAATAAGATGCCAAATTATTTTGACATCTTAGACTTTCAGGGTAGAGGTAGGGGTTCCACACATGATAGACCTATTGCATGACTTAATCCACAATTGGAACCGAAACCCATGGTGGAGCATGTCATCATTCCTTCCACTGTTAAGGATAGTGTAGAGGTGGACATGTTGGATGTGTTGGTGTGGAGCCTAATTAGTCTCCAAGTGGGAAATTGTTGGTATGTGGTGACCGATCATGCTATACTATATAGCCCATGGTATACTATACACCCTGGCATGTATCCTCATACTTTTTCACATCATCACCAAAAAAGGAAAAAATCAACGAAAAAAGAAAAATTCGATTTTGTAGAACCCAAAATCTGGAAGCTTCTAAGCTTGTTAAAAAGGGGTTTGGATGGGTATTATAGTATGATAAAAAATGCGATTATTCACAAGATTGTAATAATTTTTGCACTGGATAATAAAAGTATTAGATGGCTGCGGTTTGGTGGATGTAGCTCGGATTGGGTGAACCACGCTAAATTTTTGTGTTATGTTTATTCTGTGTGTTTTAGTTTCTATGTTTATTAATTAAATCTACATTTAATTGTTAGATATCTGCCATCTCTAACCCTAACACTGGAGTCAATTGGCTCACTCACCCAGACCATTTTACAATGTGTGAGGCCTCTAGTAGAGCCTGGTGTGGAGAAGATGTGTAGGCCCTGAGCTCCACCCCACCATTATGGCTCTTGTGGTGCAGTTTGCTCATATGATTATCAGAGTGCTCGGGATGTAGCTACACAACCTACATTATTTGTAGAGGCAATTGCTTTCACAAATGATTTGTTGAATGATACATTCAATATTGACACTTAAGTAAAATTTAGCAAGTTCATTTAATGTTGTTTATTAAATTATATTTTGAAATTTAAGAATAAGTAAATTAGTAGAATTTTGATATGATGAAATTTCAGGGTCATAGTGTTCATGAGACATGCCCCATTCCTATAGAACCTTATTTGTTCTTGATGTTGAGTCCATAGGTATGCAACTAGTATTAAATATATTATTGCATTTGAATAGTTGAATGTTATATTTGAATGTTTGTCTCATAACATGCTTTGGATTTCAAATAGTTTCCTGGTGGACCTTTGACCTCCACACCTTACAATTAATTTCCTCAAACAACTTACACTTAGGTAGCCTTTATTCAATAATGGTGTTGTAAAACAATGTTAGCTAGTTTTCATAATTTTGCATATACAAATCTAAAAAATTGATGAGAAACACAAACATTGCATTTGTATTCCTTGATCGTGTCACATTATCTTCTCCTAATTCACTTTTTGTTCCTTTATTCCTTCCTAATCCCATCCCATTAACATTTAATAGTTCACCCTACCATTTACTCTTTCATTTACCATTTGCAGATGTTGACATCAGACAGTCCTAGTGATGTTGGTGGAACGATGGACCATGGAGTTGCTGCAACAATAGCTAGTTCTGATCCACTGAGAGAGGTATGCAATAGATTAGTCGATTTGACATCATATTTTCTCTTTTATAGTCTATTATAGAAAATTTTCATGATACTTTTGTGTAGCTTAATTTCTATCTTGATGGTTGCTACAGGTGGTTGTCACTCCAGATTGTGGACGTGGTAATGATGTAAATGTGAATGATGACTATTTGTATGTGATAAGTGATTATATTTTGTTATATGTCATTCCACAATTCAATTTCTATGTATTAACATCTTTACATTTTATTGTATCAGTTGAAGGTCCAGAGTGAAGAGGGGAGGACTAGTGAGCATGTTCGAAAGACCAAAGAACCAACAGTCACTCCATCTAGCCAAATTTCAAAGGAAGCACAGGATCTGTTTCCTTCCCCTAGAGGGAAATGACTGTATTAGGGTCATTTGTTGTATTCTTATGTGGCATTTTGGAACATATGTTTTATACTATCAACATATACATGAAATTTTATGTCATAATATGGCTCCTTTATACTAAGCCTATATGGCTTTTTTAGATATATTGTATATACTTTTATCAATATATATCATTGTATAGCCTTACGAATTTTTGATTAAAAAAATATTATTTATCTATTGCCATTCTTGAATGATGTTATCATATGTATTGTGTAAATTGTATGCTTGAATGTCATAGGCATGGATTTTTCTTACACCTAATGCTTAATTAATTACTGTAGATTGCTCAATAAGCTCCATCTAAAGCGTATTGTGTAAATAAGCTCCATTCATAGTGGTTTGTATCCTTTGGAATGCTTCAATTACTTGTGCCTCACTTATTCACATGTATGCTTCACTTATTCACATGTATACTTCACATATATTGTGTGTATTCACATGTATGCTTCATGCTTCTAATGCATAGTAGCAAAAATCTTTTGGGGAAAATTTTGAAAAACCAAAAGTATAAAAGTTTTTTAAAAAGTCGAGAAATAATCATATTTAGAGAAAACATAAAAAATTGTAGAACAGGAGATAAAATCTATTTATTTTGAAATTGAAGGGTATTTCCATAGCATATAGAGATATAGAGAGAAAATAAAATAAATATTTTAACTAATGAATTGTAAAAAAACATTTTTTTGTTATTTATATTCATATCGTTGATTACATTTTATTACACATCTTTCAAAGTCAAAGAATTACTTCACACTACATAACTAATAACTAGATGTTGATAGATGAAAAAACTTTAATTACAATATAGTTTTTTACAAAGTCAACCTAAGCAGTTATGCAATTACTTCACATTGCATAACTAATAAGTAGGAGCAACTACCAATTGCATTTTCTTATCATGGCATTCTATGAGGCCAGATTTATTTGACATATTTTATCAAATAGTTCACTGCTTTGTCTATGTTACCACATTTTTCATACATATCTACCAAAGTATGATGAGGGCGCAGCACGAGACACAGAAAATAACCCACAAACAAGAGAATAATTTTATTATTCAGAAAATGGAACTTCTTACATGTAGAGGATCTCAAATCCCCAAGTTCTACAACACATGCAAGTTACAGAAAGCTACAGAATAACCCTTTCGCAATATGCGAAATTGTCCCCAAAAAGCTACCCAAAAATTAGAAACCCGCCAATAAATAGAGCTCCTCTTTAGTTTGGAGCCAAAACAACATTCAAATTTAAGTTTAGGTGGTTTGGCACCGAAAATAACAACTTGAAGTTCAAATTTCTAAAGAACATTTGCAATTGTATCTTCTAGAAAGTGCGCCAACTTCCTAGGGCCATAACTTTTGATCCGGGACTCCAATTTGCAAACCGTTTGAACCGTTGGAAAGGTCTCAAAGTCAATAATGCGCTTCAAATTAGCTACACTAATTTTGGCAAGTTTTGGGGCCGATCCGGGAACTCTAAGTGCCTCAAATCTAACTTGGAAGATTTTCAGGTGCAAATCTGGGAAACTAAAACTGCAATATCTTTCAACCAAGGAATAGAAAATAAAAATCATAAATTGGGAATTTCATTATGACGAAAAGGGTACCCAAAAATGTAAAAAAATCTAAAAATTGAGAAACTTAAAATTTAACTATTTTTGGGTGATGCAAGATTGCCCTTACACCACTGGATGCTCCTACATCAAAGTATTTCATCAAATAGTTCACTACCTTGTTGCTATGGCTAAAATCATAAAACAAGTGCTTTTGAACAAGCTATGGATGCTTGGACAAAATCTATCAAAATCATAACAGCAAGCAATACTATAGACAAGGCAATCAACTGCTTGAAAAAAATGCCTGAAAGAAATGTGGTCTGATGATGATGGAATGCCATGACATGCAAATTGCTATGGATTTTCATGCCATTCCATCACCATGAGACCATGTTTCTTTGAGGCATTTATTCAAACAATTCATTGCCTTGTCTATGTTACCACATTTTTCGTACATGTTTATCAAATAGTTCACTGCCTTGCTACTATGGCTAAAAGCCTAAAATAGGTGCTTCCAAACAAGCTATGGATGTTTGGAAAAAATATATCAAAGCATAATAAGAAGCAATAACATAGACAAGGCAGTGAACTGTTCAAAAAAGTGCCTCAAAGAAATGTGGTCTCATTGTGCTTGTCATGGCAATCCATCACCAAGAGAACACATTTCTTTGAGGATTTTTTTTCAAACAGTTCACTGTCTTGTCTATGCTACCACATTTTTTATACATGTCTACCAAAGCATTTTATCAATCAATTCACTACCTTGCTACTATGGCTAAAAGTCTAAAATAAGTGCTTTTGAACAAGCTATATGGATGCTTGGAAAAAATCCATCAAAGCGTAATAGTAAGTAATACCATAGAAAAGGTAGAAAACTATTTGAAAAAATACCTCAAAGAAATGTGGTCTCATGGTGATGGAATTCCATGATAAGAAAATTCCCTGGATTGTCATGGCATTGCATCACCATGAGACCGCATTTCTTTGAGGCAATTTTTCAAATAGCTTACTACCTTGTCTATGCTACCACATTTTTCATACATGTCTACCAAAGCATTTTATCAAACAATTCACTATCTTGCTACTATGACTAAGAGCCTACAACAAGTGCTTTTAGACAAGCAATAGATGCTTGGAAAAAATCTATCAAAGAATAATAGTAAGCGAAAGCATAGACAAGGTAGTGAACTGGTAGTATGTGATGGATGCTCCCATGTTTTACAAATGAGGGGTGAGCTCAATTTATAGGCTCCTCGAATACAATTCAATGGCCAAGATTGATTTCAAATCAATGACTGAGATTACAAAATAATACCCACAACTAACTACCTCTCAACTAATGAGAAAATTACAATTGGGACACTTGTCCTTCTGCTAAATATAAACCAAGAATAAAAAGTTGTTGCACTATGGAGTGTCAGGTTCATTGAACCTAGACATGCTAGCTTGGAACAATTTGATTGGTTGGAAGATGACAAGGCACCATCTCAGCATGTTGAATGTCCTCACTTCAACCTTGGGTGGACTTCTTCATGTGCATGCCATTGTGCAAGGCAGAATTCATCAAGTGCTTGACATTTTCTTTCTTGGACTAAGGCGGACTTTAAGTTGTCTTTTCCATGTATGCTTTGAGCTGGGCCAACTTTATGTTGTCTTTTCCATGTATCCTTTGAGTTGGGAAGACTTTACCTTTGTCTTGGAAAAGAATTATTCAAGCCAAGGGTGGACTTAATAGCAATTTGGCAATAGCTTTTCTTTCCCAAGTGGACTTTACATCATCTTGGACATTTTCCTTGACCATGGGCATGGTGGACTTTGCATGTACCTTGCCAAGATTGGGTAGAATTTCTCTTAACTTAGACATGCTTATTTTCCTTCCAAGTGAAAAAAAGAGAGGTTATTGTAGAGGGGAACAACATGATCACATAGGCTCAGATGAAAAGTTTCTAAGCATCACGGTGTCCGAGTAGCATCATGCTGAAGTTTGTAGCCATTTTGCACTTCAAACTCTTAAGGGATTTAGCTGGTTAAACATAGCTTGGAGTGATTCAGCACATTTGGGTGTGAAACATGACCATGCCTAGCATAAACATACCCATTCAGATGAGTTGGAATAGTTAGTTTAATCACACGAGTTGCAAAATGAAAGTTGCACCACTTTACAACTTTGCACTTTGCATTTGACTATTTTTTTCTCAAGTGAAATCTCGCCACCATAGGAAAATGCCTCTAAGATAGTGAAAATTGAGAGGTTATTATAGAGGGGCACAACACAATCCCATAGGATCATATGAGAATTTTCTAAGCATCACCGTGTCCGAGTAACATCATGCTGAAGTTTGCAGTCATTTTGTACAACAAACTCTTAAGAGATTTAACCGGTTGAACGTAGCTTAGAGAGATTTGGCGGGTTTGGGTGTGAAAGAGGACCATTCCAAGAATAAAAATACCCACTCAAACATGTTGGAATAGTAAGTTTGGTTCACACAAGTTGCAAAATGAAAGTTCACCACTTTGCAACTTTGCACTACTTGCATTTGACAACTTTTTTCTCAAGCGAAATCTTGACACCACAGAACAATAACTCTGAGATAGAGAAAACCGAAAGAGGTTATTGTAGAGGGGCACAACATGGTCCCATAAGATCAAACAATAATTTTCTAAGCATCATGGTGTCTGAGTGACATCATGCTGAAGTTTTTAACCATTTTGCACTTTAGACTCTTAAGGGATTTAACCCGATGAACATAGCTTAGAGTGATTCAGTATATTTGGGTGTGAAAGAGGACCATACCTAGCATAAAAATAACCACTTAGACATGTTGGAATAGTTATTTTGGTCAAATAAATTGCAAAACAAAATTTTCACCACATTACAACTTTGCACTATTTGCACTTGAAACCTTTTTCCCCAAGAGAAATCTCACCACCACAAAAAAATTCCTTTGAGATAGTGAAAATCAAGAGATTTTATTGTAGAGGGGCTCAATACAATCTCATAGGCTCTAGCGATAAGTTTCTAAGCATCACAGTGTCTGAGTAACATCATGCTGAAGTTTGGAGCCATTTTGCACTCTAGACTCTTAAGGGTTTCAACCAGTTGAACATAGCTCAGAGTGATTCAACACATTTAAGTGAAAAAGAGGGTCATTCCTAGCATGAACATACCCACTTAGATATATTAGAATAGTTATTTTATTCATACAAGTTGTAGAGCAAAAGTTGCACCACTTTGCAACTTTGCACTACTTGCATTTGAGAACTTTTTTTCCAAGCGAAATCTCGCCACTAAAGGAAAATGCCTTTGAAATAGAAAAAAATAAGAGATAATATTTTAGACGGGTTCAACATAATCCCATAAGGTTAGACGATAAGTTTGTAAGCGTCACGGTGCCTGAGTAATGTCATGTTGAAGTTTGCAGTCATTTTGTACTTCGAACTCTTAAGGGATTTAGCTAGTTGAACGTAGCTTGGAGCAATTCAATGTGTTTGGGTGTGAAAAATGACCATTCCTAGTGTAAATTTACTGACTTAGATCTGTTAGAATAGTTATTTTGGTCACATGAGTTGCAGAATGAAAGTTACACCAATTTGTAACTTTGTAGTACTTCTATTTGACAATTTTTTTTCCAAGCAAAATCTAGCCACCACAGGAAAACACCTCTCAGATAATGAAAAATGAGAAAGGTTATTGTAGAGGGGCTCAATACAATCTGATAGACTCAAAAGAGAAGTTTTTAAGCATCATAGTGTCCAAGTAACATCATGTTGAAGTTTGCAGCCATTTTTCACTTTAAACTCTTAAGGGATTTAGCCGGTTGAACGTAGCTTAGAGAGATTCGGTGCGTTTGGGTGAAAAAATACCATTCTTAGCATAAATATATCCACTTGGATACATTGGAATAGCTATTTTAGTCACACAAGTTACAGAATAAAAGCTACACCACTTTGCAACTTTGAAAAGTAAAATCTCGCCACCACAAGAAAATGCCTCTGATATAGAAAAAATAGAGAGAAGATATTATAGAGGGGCTTAACATGATTCTATTAGCTCAGATGAGAAGTTTATAAGCATCACGGTGTCTGAGTAATGTCATCTTGAAGTTTGCAGCCATTTTGCATTTTGGACTCTTAAGGGATTCAGTTGGTTGAACGTAGCTCAGACCGATTTAGTGTATTTGGGTGTGAAAGAGGACCATGTTTGGCATTAACGTACCCAACCAGACCCATTGGAACAGTTATTTTGGTCACACGAGTTGTGAAATGAAAGTTATACCACTTTGTAACTTTGCACTACTTGCATTTGACAACTTTTTCCCCAAGAAAAATCTTGCCACCATAGGAAAATGCCTCTGAGATAGAGAAAATTGAAATAGTTTATTGTAAAGGGGCTCAACACAATCCCATAGGCTCAAACGAGAATTCTTTAAGCAACACAATGTCTGAGTAACATCATGCTAAATTGTGTAGCCATTTTGCATTTCAGACTCTTAAGGGATTCAATCAGTTGAACATTGCTCAGAATGATTCAGTGTGTTTGGGTGTGAAAGAGGACCATTCCTAGTGCAAATTTACCCACTCAGATGCATTAGAAGAGTTATTTTTGTCACAAAATTGTAGAACAAAAGTTGCACCACTTTAAAACTTTATACTATTTGCATTTGACAACTCTTTCCCCAATCAAAATCTCGCTACCATAGGAAAATGCCTCTAAAATAAAAAAAAATTAAGAGAGATTATTTTAGAGGGGCTCAACACAATTGCATAGGCTCAAACGATAAGTATCTAAGTATCATGGTGTCTGAGTAATGTCATGCTGAAATTTGTAGTCATTTTGCACTTTGGACTCTTAAGGGATTCAATTGGTTGAACATAGCTTAGAGCCATTCAACGTGTTTGGGTGTTAAAAATGACCATTCCTAGTGTAAATGTACCCACTCAAATGTGTTGGAATAGTTATTTTGGTCATGAGTTGTAGAACAAAAGTTACACCACTTTGCAACTTTGCACTACTTGTTTTTGATAACTTTTTCCCTAAGCGAAATCTAGCCACCATAGGAAAATACCTTGAAGATAGTGAAAAATGAGAGAATTTATTGTAGAGGAGCTCAGCATGATCTCATAGTCTTAGATGAGAATTTTCTAAGCTTCACAGTGTCTGAATAACATCATGCTAAAGTTTACTACTATTTTGCACTTTGGACTCTTAAGGGATTTAGTTGATTGAATGTAGCTCAAAGCAAATAGGCATGTTTGGGTGTGAAAGTGGAACATTCCTAGTATAAACATACCAATTCAGATGTGTTGGAACAATTATTTTGGTCACATGAGTTGCAGAATAAAATTTGCACCATTTTGCAACTTTGCACTACTTGCATTTGACAACTTTTTCTCCAAGCAAAATCTCGCTACCACAGGAAAATACCTCTGAGATAGAAAAAAAGAAGATAATTTATTGTAGAGGGGATCAATATGATCCTATAGGCTTAGACAAAAAGTTTCTAAGCATCACGGTGTCTGAGTAATGTCATGTTAAAGTTTGCAGCTATTTTATACTTCAGACTCTTAAGGGATTCAGCTGGTTGAACATAGCTCAGAGCGATTCTGCATGTTTCGGTGTGAAAGTGGACTATTTCTACTGTAAAAATACCCACTCAAACATGTTGGAATAATTATTTTGGTCACACGAGTTGTAGAACGAATGTTGCACCACTTTGCAACTTTGCACTACTTGCATTTGACAACTTTTTCTTGAAGCGAACTCTCACCAACACAGGAAAATGCCTCCAAGATAAAAAAATTGAGAGAGGTTACTATAGAGGGGCTTAAGATGATCCCATAGGTTTAGATGATAAGTTTCTAAGTGTAACAGTTCCCAAGTAACATCATGTTGAAGTTTGCAGCCATTTTACACTTAGGACTCTTGAGGAATTCAGTGGGTTGAATATAGCTCAAAGTGATTCAATGCATTTGGGTGTGAAAGAGAACCATTTCTAGTGTAAAAATAATTACTCAGATGCATTGGAATAGTTATTTTTGTCACACAAGTTGTAGAATAAAAGTTGCACCACTTTGCAACTTTGCACTATTGCATTTGACAACTTTTTCCCCAAGTGAAATCTAGCCACCATAGGAAAATGCCTCTGAGATAGTGAAAACCAAGAGAGGTTATTGTAGAGGGGCTTAACATGATCCCATATGCTCAGATGATAATTTTATAAGCATCACGATGTCCGAATAACGTCATATTGAAGTTTGCACCCATTTTGTACGTTGGACTCATAAGCTATTCAACTAGTTGAACATAGTTCAGAGTAATTCAACATGTTTGAGTGTGAAAAAGGACCATTTATAATGTAAACGTACCCACTCAGACATGTTGGAATAATTATTTTGGTCACACGAGTTGTAGAATGAAAGTCACACCACTTTACAACTTTGCACTACTTGCATTTGACAACTTTTTTTCTAAGCGAAATATCGCCACTATAGGAAAATTCCTCCAAGATAGCAAAGGCTAGAGATTATTGTAGATGGACTCAACACAATCTCATAGGCTTAGATGATAAGTTTCTAAGCTTCACAGTGTCTGAGTAACGTCATGTTGAAGTTTTCTACCATTTTAAACGAACTCTTAAGGGATTCAGTGAGTTGAATGTAGCTCAGAGCGATTCAGCGCATTTATGTGCAAAAGAGGACCATGTATAGCATAAACATACCCACTTGGATGCATTGGAATAGTTATTATTGTCACACAAGTTTTAGAATGAAAGTTGCACCATTTTGCAACTTTGCACTAGTTGCATTTGATAACCTTTTCTCCAATTAAATCTTGCTACCATAGGAAAACTCCTCTAAAATAGCAGATATTGAGAGAGGTTATTGTAAAGGGGCTTAACATGATCCCATAGGCTCAGATGAGAAGTGTCTAAGCATCACAGTATCTGAGTAATGTCATGCTGAAGTTTGTAGCTATTTTGCATTTTGGACTCTTAAGGGATTCAACTGGTTAAACGTAGCTCAGAGCGCTTCAGTGCATTTGGGTATGAAAGAGAACCATGCCTAGCGTAAATGTACCCACTTAGACAATTTGGAACAGTTATTTTGGTCACATGAGTTGTAGAATGAAAGTTGCACCACTTTGCAACTTTTCACCACTTGCATTTAACAACTTTTTTCCCAAGAGCAATCTCGCCACCACAGGAAAATTCCTCTGAGATAGAAAAAATTGAGAGAGATTATTATAGAAGGGCTCAATACAATTCCATAGGCTTAGATAAAAAATTTCTAAGCATCATGGTGTCTGAGTAACCTTATACTAAAGTTTGCAACAATTTTGCACTTCATACTCTAAAGAGATTCAGTCAGTTGAACGTAGCTCAGAGTGATTCAGCGTGTTTGTGTGAGAAAAATGACTATTTATAGTGTAAATGTACCCACTTAGATACGTTGGAATAGTTATTGTGCTCATACAAATTGTAGAATCAAAGTTGCATCACTTTGCAACTTTGATCTACTTGTATTTAACAACTTTCTCTCCAATCGAAATTTCACTACCATAGGAAAACACCTCTGAGATAGAAAAAAATGAAATAGATTATTGTAGAGGGGCTTAACATGATCCTATAGGCTTAGACAAGAAGTTTCTAGTCTTCACAATGTCTGAGTAATGTCATGCTAAAATTTGCTACCATTTTGCGCTTCAAACTCTTAAGGGATTCAACCAGTTGAATTTAGCTCAGAGTGAATCGACGCACTTGGGTGTGAAAGTGGACCATGCCAAGTGTAAACGTATCGATTTAAACACGTTGAAATAGTTATTTTGGTCACACGAGTTAAAGAATGAAAGTTGCACCACTTTGCAACTTTGCACTACTTGCATTTGACAACTCTTTCCCCAAGTGAAATCTCACTACCACAAGAAAATTCCTCTAAGATAGAGAAAACTAAGAGAGTTTATTTTATAGGGGCTCAACACAATCGTATAGCCTCATATGAGAAATTTCTAAGATTCACAGTGTCTGAATCACATCATTTTGAATTTTGCAATCATTTTGCACTTTGGACTCTTAAGGGATTCAACGGGTTGAATGTAGCTTGGAGTGATTCAGCTCATGTGGGTGAAAAAAATGACCATTCCTAGCATAACCGTATCCACTCCAATGCATTGGAATTGTTATTTTGGTCACACGAGTTGTAAAACAAAAGTTGCACCACTTTGCAACTTTTCACTACTTGCTTTTTATGACCTTTTCCCTAAGAGAAATATAGTTACCATAGGCACATACCTCTGAGATAGAAAAAACCAATAGAGGTTATTGTAGAGGGGCTCAACAAAATCCCATAGGCTTAGATGAAAAGTTTCTAAGCTTCACGGTGTCAAAGTAATGTCATGTTGAAGTTTGTTACCATTTTGCACTTCAGACTCTTAAGGGATTGACCTGGTTGAACATAGCTTGGAGAAAATTGGTGTGCTTAGGTATGAAAGTGGAACATGTCTAATATAAATATACCAATTCAGATGCGTTGGAAAAATTATTTTGGTCACACAAGTTGTAGAACAAAAGTTGCACCACTTTGAAACTTTACACTACTTGCATTTGACAACTTTTTTCCCAAATAAAATCTCGCCACCATAGGGAAACGCCTTCAAGATAGTGAAAACCGAGAGAAGTTATTGTAGAGGGGCTCAATATAATTTTATAGGCTCAGATGAAAAGTTTCTAAGCATCACGATGTCCGAGTAAAGTCATGTTGAAGTTCGCAGCTATTTTGCACTTCAGACTCATAAGAGATTCAGCCCGTTGAACATAGCTTAGAGTGATTCCACATATTTGGGTGTGAAAGAGGATCATGCCTAGTGTAAACATACCCACTTATATGTGTTAGAATAGTTATTTTTTTCATACAAGTTGTAGAACGAAAGTTGCACTACTTGCATTTGACAATTTTTTCCATTAAGTGAAATCTCACCAATACAGGAAAATTCCTCCAAAATAGCAAAAACTGAGAGAGGTTATTGTAAAGGGGCTTAACATGATCCCATAGGCTTAGATGATAAGTTTCTAAGTATCATGATATTCGAGTAATATCATGCTAAAGTTTGCAGCCATTTTGCACTTTGGAGTCTTAAGAGATTCAGTTGGTTGAACGTACCTCAAAATGGTTCAGTGTGTTTGGTTGTGAAAGAGGACCATTCCTAGTGTAAAATTACCCACTTATGCAAGTTGGAATAGTTATTTTGGTTACATGAGTTGTAGAATGAAAGTTTCATAACTTTGCAACTTTGTACTACTTGCATTTGACAACTTTTTCCCAAAGCGAAATCTCACCACCAAAGAAAAATATCTCTGAGATAGTGAAAACTAAGTGAATTTATTGTAGAGGGGCTCAACACAATTCCATAGGCTCATACAAGAATTTTCTAAACATTATGGTGTCTTAGTAACCTTATATTGAAGTTTGCAGCTATTTTGCGCTTCACACTCTTAAGGGATTCAGCTGGTTGAACATAGCTCAGAGTGGTTCGATGCATTTGAGTGAGAAAAAATGACTATTCCTAATGTAAACATACCCACTCAACCACATTGGAATAGTTATTTTTGTCACACGAGTTGTAAAATAGAAGTTGCACCACTTTGCAACTATGCACTACTTGCATTTGAAACTTTTTCTCCAAGTGAAATCTTGCCACCACAGGAAAATACCTTCGAAATAGAAAATATTTAGAGTTTATTGTAGAGGGGCTCAACATGATCCCATAGGTTTAGACGGGAAGTTTATAAGCTTCACGGTGTCTAAGTACCATCATGCTGAAGTTTCCTACCATTTTTCACTTCAGACTCTTAAGGGATTACGTTGGTTGAACGTAGCTCAGAATGATTCGGTGCATTTGGGTGTGAAAAAGGACCATGCCTAGTGTAAAAATACTCATTTAGACATGTTGGAATAGATATTTTGGTCACGCTAGTTGCAGAAGAAAGTTGCACAACTTTGCAACTTTGCACTAGTTGCATTTAACTTTTTCCCCAAGAAAAATCTTGCCACCACAAGAAAACACCTCTGAGATATCAAAAACTGAGGTTATTGTAGAGGGACTTAACATGATCACATAGGCTTGGATGAGAAGTTTCTGAGCATCATGGTGTCCAAGTAACGTCATGTTGAAGTTTGCAGCCATTTTGCACTTTGAACTCTAAAGGGATTCAGTTGGTTGAACATAGCTCAAAGTGATTCAGAATGTTTGGGTGAGAAAAAGGACCATGCATAGCGTAAATATACCCACTCAAATGTGTTGGAACAATTATTTTGGTCACACGAGTTGCAAAATAAAATTTGTACCACTTTCCAATTTTTCACTACTTGCATTTGTCAACTTTCTCCCCAAGCGAAATCTTGCTACCACAAGAAAATTCCCATTAGATAGAAAAAAATGAGAGAGGTTATTGTAGAGGGGCTCAACAGAATCCCATAGGCTCATATGAGAATTTTCTAAGTGTCATGGTGTCGGAGTAACCTCATGCTGAAATTTGTAGCCATTTTGCACTTCAGACTCTTAAAGGATTTAGCTAGTTGAACGTAACTCAGAGTGATTCAGCACGTTTGGGTGAGAAAAAATGACCATTTCTAGCATAAACATACCCAATCAGACATGTTGGAATAGCTATTTTGGTCACACAAGTTGTAAAATAAAAGTTGCACCACTTTACAACTTTGCACTAATTGCATTTGACAACTTTTTCCCTAAGAAAATCACCTCCGAGATAGAAAAAATTGAGAGAGGTTATTGTAGAGGGGCTCAACACGATCCCATAGGCTCAGATGAGAAGTTTCTAAGCTTCACGGTGTCCTTGTAATGTCATGTTGAAGTTTGCTACAATTTTGCACTTCGAACTCTTAAGGAATTTAGTCGGTTGAACATAGCTCAGAGTGAATCGTTATGTTTGGGTGCAAAAGTGGACCATGCCTAGTGTAAATGTACTGATTTAGATGCGTTGAACTAGTTATTTTGGTCACACGAGTTGAAGAATGAAACTTGCACCTACAACTTTGCACTACTTACATTTGACAATTTTTTCTCCAAGAGAAATCTCACCACCACAGGAAAATGCCTTTAACATAGCAAAAACTGAGAGAGGTTATTGTACAGGGACTAAACATTATTCCATAGGCTAAGATGAGAAGTTTCTAAGCATGAAAGATTTTGAATAATGTCATGTTGAAGTTTGTATCTATTTTGCACTACAAACTTTTAAGGGATTTAGCCGGTTAACATAGCTTAGAGTGATTCATCATGTTTGGGTGCAAAAGAGGACCATGTGTAGCGTAAATGTACCCACTTGGACATGTTCGAATAGTTATTTTGGCCACATGAGTTGTATAATGAAAGTTGTTCCACTTTACAAATTTTCACTACTTGCATTTGATAACTTTTTCCCCAAAAGAAATCTCGCCACCATAGGAAAATGCCTCCAAATTGTGAATATTGAGAGAGGTTATTGTAGAGGGCTCAAAAAAATCTCATAGGCTTAGACGAGAATTTTCTAAGCATCACAGTGTCCGAGTAACATCATGTTGAAGTTTGCATCTATTTTGCACTTCGGACTCTTGAGGGATTCAGTCGGTTAAACGTAGCTCAGAGCGATTCGACATGTTTGGGTAAAAAAGATGACCATTCATAGCATAAACGTACCCACTCGGATACTTTGGAATAGTTATTTTGGTCACACGAGTTGCAGAACGAAAGTTGCACCACTTTGTAACTTTGTACTACTTGCATTTGACAACTTTTTCCCCAAGTGAAATCTTGCCATCACAGGAAAAAAACTATGAGATAGTGAAAACTAAGAGAGGTCATTGTAGAGATTCTCAACACAATCTCATTGGCTCAAATGAAAATTTTTTAAGCATCATGGTTTCTGAATAATGTCATGTTGAAGTTTGTAGTCATTTTGCACTTTGGACTCTTAATAGATTCAGCTGGTTGAACATAGATTGGAGTGATTCAAAGCATTCAAGTGAGAAAGAGGACCATTCCTAGTGTAAACGTACCCACTTGGATGTGTTAGAATAATTATTTTGGTCACACGAGTTGAAAAATGAATGTTACACCACTTTGCAACTTTGCACTACTTGCATTTGACAACTTTTTTCCTAAGAAAAATCTCGCCACCAAAATAAAATGCCTCCAAGATAGCAAAAATCGAGAGAGGTTATTGTAGAGGGGCTCAACAAAATCGAATAGGCTTAGATGAGAATTTTATAAGCATCACAGTGTTCAAGGAACATCATACTGAAGTTTGTAGTCATTAGCACTTCAAACTCTTTAGGGATTCAACCAGTTGAAAGTAGCTCAGAGCGATTCAACACGTTTGGGTGTGAGAAAAAATCATTCCTAGTGTAAACATACCCACTTGGATGCGTTGGAAGATTTATTTTGGTCACATGAGTTGTAGAACAAAAGTTGCACCACTTTGCAACTTTGCACTACTTGTATTTGACAACTCTTTCTCCAAGTAAAATCTCGCTACCATAGGAGAATGCCTCCAAGATAGCAAAAACCCAGAGAGATTATTGTAGAGGGGCTCAACCTGGTCTCATAGGCTCAGACAATTTTTTTTTTTAAGTGTCATGGTGTCTGAGTAACGTTATGTTGAAGTTTGCATCCATTATGTACTTTAGACTCTTAAGGGATTTAGCCAGCTGAATGTAGCTTAGAGTGATTCAATGCGTTTGGGTGTGAAAGAGGACCATTCCTAGCGTAAGCATACCCACTCAGATACATTGGAATAGTTATTTTGGTCGCAATAGTTGCAGAAAAAAAGTTGCACCACTTTACAACTTTGCACTACTTAGATTTGACAACTTTTTCCCCAAGCAAAATCTCGCCACCACATGAAAACATCTCTGAGATAGGAAAAATCAAGAGTTTATTGTAGAGGGGCTCAACATGATCCCATAGGCTTAGAGGAGAAGTTTCTTATCTTCATGGTGTTCAAGTAACGTCATGCTAAATTTTGTTACCATTTTTCCTTTTAGACTCTTAAGGGATTTAGTCGGTTGAACGTAGCTCAGAGTGAATCATCGTGTTTGGGTGTGAAATTTGACCATGCCTAGTGTAAACATACCCATTCAGATGTGTTGGAATAGTTATTTTTTATTACATGAGTTACAGAACGAAAGTTGGACCACTTTGCAACTTTGCACTACTTGTATTTGACAACTTTTTCCCTAGGTGAAATCTTGCCACCATAGGAAAACACCTCTAAGATAGTGAAAACCAAGAGAGGTTATTGTAGAGGGACTCAACACAATCTCATAGGCTCAGACGAGAAGTTTTTAAGCATCACAGTGTCCAAGTAATATCTTGCTGAAGTTTGTAGCCATTTTGCACTTTGGACTTTTAAGGGATTCAGCTTGTTGAACATAGCTCGAAGCGATTCAGTGCATTTGGGCATGAAAGAGGACTATTTCTAGCATAAACATACCTACTTAGATGTGTTGGAATAGTTATTTTGGTCATAAGAGTTGTAGAATGAAAGTTGCACTACTTTGCAACTTTGCACTACTTGTATTTGATAATTTTTTTCCTAAAAAAAATCTCGCCACCACAGGAAAACATCTTCGAGATAGAAAAAAACTAAGAGAAGTTATTGTAGAGGGGATCAACATGATCCCATAGGCTTAGACAATAATTTTCTAAGAATCACAGTGTCCAAGTAATGTCATGCTGAAGTTTGCAGGCATTTTGTACTTCAAACTCTTGAGGGATTCAACCGGTTGAACGTAGCTTGGAGCAATTTGGCATGCTTGGGTACAAAAGAGGACTATGCCTAGTGTAAACGTACCCACTCAAGCACCTTGGAATAGTTATTTTTGTCACACAAGTTGCAGAATGAAAGTTGCACCACTTTGCAACTTTGCACTCTTGCATTTGACAACTTTATTCCTAAGTGAAATCTCGCCACCATAGGAAAATATTTCTGAGATAGCAAAAACTGAGAGAGATTATTGTAGAGGGGATCAACATGATCCCATAGACTTAGATGATAAGTTTCTAAGCATTATAGTGTCTAAGTAAACATCATGTTGAAGTTTGCAGCCATTTTACACTTCAGACTCTTAAGGGTTTCAACTAGTTGAATGTAGCTCAGAGTGATTCGACACATTTGGGTGCGAAAAATGACTAATGCCTAGCGTAAACGTACCCACTTGGATGCATTGGAAGAGTTATTTTAGTCACACGAGTTGGAGAACGAAAGTTGCACCACTTTGCAACTTTGCACTACTTGCATTTAACAACTTTTTCCCCAAGCAAAATCTCACCACCACAGGAAAACGCCTCCAAGATAGTGAAAATTGAGAGAGGTTATTGTAGAGGGGCTCAACATGATTCCATAGGCTTAGACTAGAGGTTTCTAAGCATCACGGTGTTTGAGTAACATTATGCTAAAATTTTCAATCATTTTGCACTTAAAACTCTAAAGGGATTCAGTCGGTTCAACGTAGCTCAAAGCGATTCAGTGCGTTTGGGTGCAAAAGAACACCATTCCTAACATAAACATACCCACTCAGACATGTTGTAATAGTTATTTTGGTCACATGAGTTATAGAACAAAAGTTGCACCACTTTACAACTTTGCAATACTCACATTTGATAACTTTTTTCCCAAGCGAAATCTTGCCACCACAAGAAAATACCTTCGAGATAGCAAAAACTAAGAGAGGTTATTGTAGAGGGTCTGAACATGATCCCATAGGCTCAGTTGAGAATTTTGTAAGCATGATGGTGTCTGAGTAACATTTTGCACTTCAGACTCTTAAGAGATTCAACTGTTTAAATGTAGCTCAGAGTGATTCAAAATGTTTGGGTGTGAAAAAGGAACATGTCTAAACATGAATAAATAGCTTCCAATTTCTTTATCCATGAACTACAACATGATGACTCTTGAACTTCCACCATTTGACAATAAGTTTCAATTTTGACAACTTTTACACAATTTTGCAATTTTTGCAATATTTTGCAACTTAGACTTTTCAACCACCTAAAGACCTATAAAAAGACTCTTTACATCATAAAATGGTCTAAATGACCTTATTGTTTGAACAAAAAGACTCAAATAAACCAAAACAACAAAAAGACCTCAATTGTCAACATTTGCATAAAATGCTCTTGGTGCCCTTGCACCAGTTAATGCTTAGGGTGTCTTAATGTTTTTGGTCATGAATAAGGTCCTTTGTGATACAATTAAAGGAAGGTACACAACTATCCAAACTCAAATTCACTTGAAGAAATCAAACTCCCAACCTTCAAACCCTAACAAGGGTGACTCTTCTCAACTTCACTGTTCAATCTTCTAAGTGTGCAACCTAGGTTTTCCTCTCATAACTTTGAAGAGACCAATCAAATCTACAAACAAACTACTATTTTTGGAACCCATTAGGGAACTTTTAAATATATCATAGAATCACATGTACTTTGGAACCATACCATCAAACTGACCTTGAACACTCGAAAAGGGGCTCTAATTAGCCCGCTTTAACAAAGGAACTCTCCTTCAATCTTCCTGCCCACTCAAAATACCATTGGACAGTCCTCAAACTACCTCCAAAACCACAAATTCTTCAACCACTAAGTCAAAAATCACTTGCTAAGACCCTCTTTCATGAAACCCTCATTTTTTTACCAAATAAGTAGTTGTTTATTGAAAAATCCTTCTCTAGACCTCATTCAACCTCAAAATCTTTTGAAAAACTCTTATTTCACCCTACACAAACTTAATTCACCTTCAAATTATGCTTCCCCCAAAGTTTTCACACATTTCTTTCTTAAAACCTCTCAATTCCACCCATTTTCACTTTTTGTTCAACTAGGGTTTCAAGCCCAAACATCCAAATGACCTACCATGCCTTTGAAGACCTTCTATCACATCAAAATCCACTTGATAACACTAAAACAACTAGGTTCTAAGCTTCTTCCAAACTATTGCTTTAATCTTCTACTTCAAGCTATGCCTCCTAAGCCTAAATTCATGCTTTTTCCATAGGGGTAGCGTGGAAATTTCCACCAAATGTCTTTTCCACCCATTGTATTCTATTGTAACTCAATTGAATGGCATAATTAGGTGTAGGGGGAATGTGTGCATGATTTTAGGAGCAGGGGTGGCCATTTGGGGGTTTGGGCATGATGCCTAGTTGTCAAGAATGTGTGTTTTGAGTGAAATTTGGAGGTTACGAGTAGGTAGTGATGGAAAACACTTGGGGCAACACTTTGTAAGAGTTAATTAAGCAAGGGAAAACATATTTGAAAGTGTTGGAGGCATTGAAACAATGAAGAGAGTTTTGAAGGTGAGGTTTTCAATAAACCCCCCTTGAAACTTGTCAAAAGTGAGGGCTTTGATTTTTGGAGTGTTGGTGAGTGTTTCATTGGAAGATGATTTTCTTATTTAGTGCTTATGTACCCTAGTCATGACTTTCCAATGGTGTTTTGTGTATGGAAGGAAGATTAAAGGGTAGTTGGTTTGTTGATAGTTTTCCACCTTGCTCTGCATCACTTTGGCATGTTTATCAACATAAAACTATGATATTTTTTGAACTTCAATATGTAATGATAATGCAATATGAAATATGTAGTGTGAGATAATGACATTTGTGTATTTAAACTTTAAAGTTAAAATGTTAAACTTTACCATTGTTCTTGTCTTCAAAGTTGTTTAAACTATATAATTTAACCATAATATAACTAAACAATATATGATATACTTTAACCATTATTCATTATTTTTTATTGTCAACTATATAATATAACCATTAATTTTTATGCTATTATACATTGATATTTAACCATTGCTCAAGATTAAATTTTTGAATAGTTTGAACATGCACATGACGAAGAAATTATTTTGATTCTCAACTTCTATATATCAAATTATCCAATAATCAAGTGTATGTCCATATACAAAAATGGCATCAACACCAACTCAAACAAATTTTTACAAAATGTAGCATATGTTATCTTGATATCTATTCAAAATATACATGCCAAAATGTCTATCTCAATCTAAACTACTGGTGGATCATCAAAATGGGGCCTCTTTAAAGCACTCTTTGGCTCTGAAGGTAACTGTACAAGAAAAATTCAAACCACAATTGAGATTAGTCATTTTTTATAATTTAAAATCAAATAATTAACGTCAAAATCAATATACATTGAATTATAATTGAACTCTAAAGTTGAAATCTTGATTACCTCATATATATGTCTCTTCAAACCGTCATGAGTCCTAAAATATGCCCCTCTCAAAGAACCAATCATACCAAATTTTACAATGTCAATCTATATATGTGAACAAAAACATCAAATTGATACAAGTTAGCATACAATTGTCGGTAATAAGAACATATTTACCAAACACAATAAAATAAATACATACCTCTTTAGGAATCTCTTTTTCTTTATCTCCTTGAGGTGTTTTGACACCTCCTCCCTGAGGTGTTTCAACACCTACTCCTTCAAGTGTTCCAACACCTACTCCTATAAGAGGAAAATAAGATAAACATATAAGTTAATATATAATTTCATTAATGACAATTCAAATGACAAGCAAATGACAAGCAAGTATATAATGCATGAATTTAGGCCTAAAAGGCATGTGTTGAAGTGGCATATTGAATAATTTGTTTTGAAGAAGGCTAGAACCAGTTGGTTTTAGTGAGATTTGGTGGGTTTTGATGTGTTTGAAGGTTTTCAAGGACTGGGGAGGTCATGTGTATGTTTGGGCATGAAGCCCTAGTTGAGAGAAGTGCATTTTAAATGGAAAATTGAGGTTTTAGAGACTAAAAGTGGGTGAAGTTTGTGAGAAGCATAATATTAAGGATTATTAAGCATGTGTAGGCTTAAAAAAGGCTGTTTGAAGTGGTCATAAGGTCACAGGAGGCCTAGAGATGGGGTTTTCAATGTATTCTCCAAAATCCCATTGTACTATAGGGGCAACTAGGCCAATTAGGCCTCTTTTCCAAAGAGACACCTTCCCAAACACCTGCAATCAAGTCAAAAACCATGGGAAGTCATTAAATAGGTTACCAACCTTAAGATTTCACAATTTTTAGAGCTCCTACCCCTCACCAAGCTACTAATCCACTAAACCCTCACTCTCAAGCCACCAAACCTAGGTTTTCCAAGGAGCCTCATTGAAAATCACTCTTCCCACAATTAACTCTCACATCCAACACCCAAAACATACCATATGATGTCTCTAAATGCTCAAAAGACTCTCACAAATGACTACCCCAAAGGATTTCATCCATTCACACTCTAAAACTACTCAAATTCACTCAAAATCACACATTTTCACACCCAAGGCTACATGCCATCACTCCAAAACAATCTCCCCTACTCCAAGAATCATCTTCCAACCTATTCCCCACATAATGGACTCATTCCAAAAAGCTACAGTATATACATTAGGTGGAATGAGCCATTAAATTACTTGATGACCTTAAAACTTGAAATTTAGACTTCTAGACCCGCCTACAGTAAAATCCACCCTAAGAGCTCAAAACAAGATGGATTTCAATGCCACAAAAACCAAAACGTGGCTAAAAAATACCTCTACCAAAATAAAAACATTTTTATTCAATTCTCTTCAGTACAAGCTCATGCAATTGACTGCTACAACTCTAAAAAAGAGAAAAACAAACTCAAATTTACAAAGAAAATAGAGCTTTATTGATCAATGCTTGTACAAAATCTTCCACTCTTCTCCACACACTCCTTCATTTGAGATTCACATACATATATTCAACTCCCTTAATCAATAATTGATTGAAAACCAATGCCACAAGTGAATTTTTTGCTTCCCTGACTGTTCAGCTTCCCCACTATGTATTTTTTGCACTTGAAATTTTGAAAAATGGCACTTGGTACTAATTTAGTAAATTTGCAACTAAAACCTTCTAACTCACTAATAAACACTAAAATATACTTATTATATCAATAATTGGTCTATATGACCTTATCTAAGCCAAAACAAGACTTCATCACCCTAATAACAACCACTAAAGCTTGGTGCCCCTGCACCAAATAAAGAGCAGCATATAACCATCATTTTGCATATCTACATTAATGCAATTTTGAAAACCCTTATACAATCAAACTTAAACTCTTGAAATAAAGTAATGATGAATAAGATGACTTTAAAAATTTAATGTGCATACTTACAAATCAATCCAGGGAACCATCCGGGTCTACTCTAGTCTTTATTGTGTCAAGTATTACCTCGTGGTTAGACTCACACACTTTCCACAAGTTCTTGTTCATAGGTCTACCCTTATATTTGATCAAATGAGCATTGGTGGTGATGACAAGGTTCAAGTAATGAAGAATCTTTCGATGCATGTCGAAGTCCTCAAACAACCAAATTACAACATTCTTAACCGGGTACTTTCTAAGCCATGTTCCAGTAACAACCACTGAACCATTAGGATATTCTATGTTTTCTCCATCTATAACTGGGGCCTCCAATTTCTTATTGGCCTCGATACAATGACACAGGTAATAATTTGTACCCTCTTCATTGTTGTCATCTACAATCACCGCATATATGTTCCCTGCATTGATATGTTCATCTTGTTAGATGTATTTAATGAACATCAAAATAAAACTTGTAAGATATATTACCTGGTTCTAAAAGGTCTGATACATGATGAAATTCAGCAGATGATTGCATCTCTATGATTTGTAGAGTCGTCAGGAGTTGATAAGTGTCAAGTGGGGTTAGACTTCTTATAGACCATTTTTCAACCCACTCTATTGACTTGTAATCATTCCATGCTTGAAGTGTACATGCAAAAAAAAAGCTAGCCTCTTCTGCATATGGATAGTCCATGTACCTACATAGGAGCTTCTAGAAGAGTATAGCTCGCTCGATCCTGTTAGTGTACAAAAATCCTCATATTTTGCAATATTAGTATCATCTAAATGAAAAAATCTACGAACTAAAGAATTACCTTGACTACTTGGACCCATTACATGATTGCACCACTCAACAATTGATCTTGCACCTGTCAACTTTACACTATCTTTGTACATTACTCTTATTTTGCTAGGGCTCTTTTGATACATGCAGCTACTCCATCATGCTCCCCATTTCCATGTCCAACCTCTAAGAAGTTCCACATATGTTGAACACCACTAATCCTATGCATCCTTCTCAACTAGTAAAACATTTTGGCATTCTTGGATTGCAATGTACAATTATCTAACCATATGATATGTTGAATAAATGATTTGCCTTTGCTAGCCAAATCAACATAGAACATTTGAAAGCAACCTTGCACAAACTTGGTAGAATGTGTGTGATCATCACTGATGTAAAAGTGATACTCCCTCAATACTTTCTTGTTATCCTCTGTACTATCATTTGCATGAATGAATGCTATATGCACAAATATAGCAACCTATGTGGAGTTGTAGTATTGTGATTGCACCTCATTTTGTTGCTGTAGTGTGTAGTTCTCTACAAAGTCGACAACTGAAATGATGTTGTGAAGTGGAAACGCGTCCTTGCATAACTTGAACTATGAGTCTAGCCATTGACCTTTGTGTATTCCTTGCATACTCACACACCACCTAATCATGGAAAATTCCCATAAACTAATCTATTGGAATCTTATCACTGACCAATTCACACTTCTTTGCTTCTTTCTCATGTTTTAGACTGTAGGCCACTATCTTGTATTTTCCAAATTGAACAATTTTGTCTCCAATTGTGTGTGTACTAGCCATGTGTTGGAAAACTGTCAAATATTGCATGCCACCACAATGATCACATGTGCCATCCAAACATGCCTTGTAAAAATTTTGACCATCCTCTCTTTCACATAAAATGGAAGATAAGAATTCCTTTAAGGATTTAGGTGGAGGCCTTATGTTACATTCCTGCAAAACATTGTCAGTATGCATATCTACACATATACGTCGATAAACATCATAATGGTTAGAAAACTCAATATGCACTCTACAACAAAAAGTACTGCATGTGTAATTTATTTTGACATAAAAAGGCTTTTGCATTTCAAAATACCTTTGACATATTTTAATTTTAGGAAACTTTTGTACAAAATCAACAAAAAATTGGGTTTGAGTGGTATCCAAATAATGCTTTGGATGTGGTTCACGGATTTGACTACCAATTCTCGTTCTGACAAAATCTCTTTGATTAGGAGAGGTCCTTTTGTTATCTTTCCAATAATCTACTATTAAATATCTCAAGCCTTGAGCAATTCTTTTATCTTTTCGTAACACTCTACCCAAGAATTCCCATAATTCATTGCTATTTGGATCCTCCAATCTTTCATGCCTTCCTTTGGCTCTCATTAGAGATGTTATACTTATTTTCAAAGACTTACTTATCTTTTCAAGGTTCACCTTGTTCCTTGTTTGACTACTTAACAGTGTTGTTGTCATCACACATCTTGTGGCACAACTATCCTTCATGCGTGAGGTAGAACCCACGCTCTTGTATGCACTCATCAAGTTCTTTACAATGGTATTTTCACTTGAGTCATTCAAAACTCTCAGCCCAAGAGCCTTCATGGTGGGCCTAAATTTGAGTTTCCTCATCATTTCAACAAATAGTTGGAATCTTCCTCCCTCACTTAGCTTCTAAAGAAAAAACTCCATATCCTCTTTGTAGCTCTTTGACATGTATGTTTTGACATATTATTAGGCATCCATTTCAAAACATTGGAATCAATATCAATCAAAAATCTAGGTTTTCTATGCAAAACTCTAGGAGGTCTCAAATGTAAATGTGTGTCAACATTAGGAATGTCAATGACATCGGGGATAGATTGTGTACCTTCAATCAGAGGTGCAATTGATGACATACCTTGAGATTGACATGCAAATGATGTTGTACCTCCAACTTGAGATGTCGTTTGTGGAGTGACTTCAAATAGAGGCATTTTTGCTGATGTACTTTCGAAATGTAATGTTGTTGATGGTGTTTCTTCAACTATAGATGTGATTTCTGATGTACTTGGAAAACCACATGTTGTTGTTGGTGTGTCTTCAACTGGAGATGTGCATTGAAATTCACCTATGATTGATGATGTACCTCCAACTTGGGGATCCATTTGTACCATTCCACAAACTTTTTCCATTCATTCCCTTTGTTTTTCCAATTTTACATCTCTCTTAGATTGTACGGGAATTTCTAGTTGTAAGGGCTACAATTCTTTTGCTTCACGAGCTGCAATTTGTTATTCTCTTCTCCTTGCATTTTTACTCCATGTTCTTCCAGTGTTAGAGGCTTTGGTCATTTCCTTAGCATGACATTGAATGCTTCATATTCACAATCACACATAGAGCAAAAGTAAGTAATGCATTTTATGAAACATATTGATAACACTGATTACATTGCATTTTATGAAAGAAGGCAACGAGTTGTTTAGAATTATCAAACATTTCTATATGCTACAACATTTTTCATACATAAATCTACCTCCATACCACAACAAAAGAACTTGTAATGCATTTTTTCAAACATATACATACCGCTGATTACATTGCATTTTGTGGTTATTTGAGTCATTTTGGGTAACAAATGTAAAAGTTGCAAATCATGTCAAAAAGTTGTCAATTTAGAAAAAAGTTGTTAAGGAGGGTAAAATGGTATTTAGAAAAAGTTGTCAAGGAGAGGTTGGCATGTAATTTTGAGAAAACAAGTAATTGAAACACCCCCTGTTTTTGTGTATTTTCTAGAAATTTTGAAGTTTCTTTGATCTATACGATTACATACTAGAAATTTTTGATCTTTCATGGAGTGAATCTTGTGGGCAGCAGGCCTAAAACCATTTTAGACTTTGTTTTGATTTATTTCAAATTTTTTTGTGCATTTTAGAGACAAATTACAGAGGATCAGTCTATATAACCTATTTTAAGGGTTTTGAGTGTATGAAAATGACATTGTAAGCCATTCCACCCACTATTTTTTTCTATAACTTGGTGGAATGGCTTAGTAGGGAATTACTTAGGTGTGTAAATGGTTCATTGGAGAAAGGAATATGTTTGAAGTATTTTTGTGTTGTTGTCTCGAAGGTTTTTGAGCAAATTTTGCTTGAAAATGGATGTTTTGAACTAGGGTTTGGTGAAATATTGATGATAGAGGCTAGTGAATGAACTTATAAGAACATGCAGACACAATTAAGGGTGTTTGAAGTGGTGGCTGGGATAGAGAAGGTTTGGGATATAGTTTTTCAATAAACCCCCATGTAAATTGCCTAAAATGAGGGATTCTTATTTAGATGTCTTCGAAAGTGTCATTGCAAATAAATGGTGAAATTGGAGGTTTTGTTGACTGGTTGTTGCTGCCTCATTGAGTTTTGGGATTGAGGAGGAGTTTCCAATAGGGACCCTTTGTAAAGCTCTTAGGTTTTCCAAATTAAACTTGCACATTAACATTGATGAAAGCTCTTAGGTTTTCCAAATTAGTTGAAAATAAAAGTTTTCCCACAACCATTAGTAATAATGAATTTAATGTTCAATTATATGTGTAACAATGAAGATTAATAAAATCATCAAATGAATGATCTATAAAATTTCAAAACAAAACAAAAAAACATGTGTTAAGTTGAATTTGTTTATCTAAGCATGCTGGAAATAGACTACTATAAGCAATGCAAATAGAATTCATAAGAAAATTTGTGTTAATTTGATGTTGTTTATATAAGTTTAAACATGAATTCATCTAAATTATGTCATGGTTTTCTTTTTTTTTTTCTTCAAAGTCATAAAAATTAAACATTTTTATGCAACTCCCATCTAATTCAATGTTGAATTCTATGTCCAATTCTTATGATTAATAAAATCATTAAAGGAATTTATATTATTGTCAAAAATAAAAAAACATACTAAATATAAACATTTCAATATTACCAAAATGAATATATTACCTGAGATAATGTAAAATGATATGTAGAAACTTCAAAATGTCTTCATCTACATTGTTTGGCATGCAAATTAGTGGCGAAAAGGTGATGGAACAAGCATAGATTGGTACAACAGGGATTCAAATGCATAAAAAAGATGTTTCTCTATCGAATAAAGCACTGAAGCAGAAGAATGTGGGCTTAAATCATGGGGTCAACCCCTATTTTACCGTTTCAAGGTAAAAAACATATTTGGCACTCACCGAATTTGGCGAGCACCAAATTTGGTGCCTTGAAATGCTATCACAATATAAAATAGGAAGGAAGTGAGACTTGAGGTAGAGGGAGAGGGGATATGAGTGAGAGAGATTAGTCCTAGTAGCGTGGTATGGATTGAGATGTGAGAGCTATAGAGACATCAGAGGGATAGAGAGTTATCTGGTTAGGGTGGGGGGAAAGACCACACAACGGGAGAGGGGTTGGAGTGAAATAGATTTGTCTACCTTCTACCCTTAAACTATAAACCGTAAACCCTTAAACCCTCAACCCTCTCTCTCTCTCTCAACCCTCAACCCTCAATCCTCTACTCTCAACCCTAAAACAATAAAACCATAAACCTTAAACCCTCTACCCTCAACCCTTAAACCATAAAACGTAAACACTAAAACCCTAAAACCATCAACCCCCTGTCTCTCTCTCTCTCTCTCAACCCTACAACCTCTACCCTTAAACTATAAACCGTAAACCCTAAAACCCTTAAACTATAAACCCTAAACCCTAAAATCCTCAACCTCCCCTCTCTCTGTCAACCCTAAACCCTCTACCCTCAACCCTGAACCCTCTACCCTATACCATCTACCCTCAACCCTCTAACCTCCACCCTCAAACCTTAAATCCTTAACCCTTAAACCGTCTACTCTATATCCTTAACCCTCTACCCTCAACCCTAAAACCCTCAACCCTCTCTACCTCTACCCTCAAC
>VDFB02168118.1:201853220-201922206 GCA_007258455.2 Sequoia sempervirens | reverse complement strand
AAATGATAAATAAACATTGCAAAAGGACTTCGCGATAGATTTGAAAATCTCTCACCGATAGGACGTTTGATGGGACAGTGCCAGTTTCAAATGGGTCTTCATTCGTGCTTCATTAATGGCATGACGAGATATAACAGTAAAGTTTTAATCAATTCTTCAGTTTCAAATTGATTACGGGTGAATTGGCATGCTGAATAAAGAACCTGGATTTTTCTCAGCCTGAGGAGCTCGAGCAGAATACTGTAAGTAATTGCTTCTTGGTTTTTCACATTTTGATTCTGTAAGCTTGAGAATGGAGTCTTCTGGTTTTGGAAAGGGTAAGGGTAGAAATCCTAGTGAGAGTAGTCTGTCAAAAGGAAAGAAACAAAAGGTTGATACAGAGCATGAGGGCATTGAAAGTAGGTTGAACCAAGACCTTATTGATCAACTACCTGGCTCAGGGCCTAAAGCTAGAAGGTCCACACAGCTTAGGGTAGAAGTTGATAAGCTAGATGATAAATGTAATTTCATAGGTGATGTTTCGACTGCCGTAAGAGGGTATGAGCTATTCAATTTCCATTACCAGAAAAGAAATCACTTTGAACTAGTCTATAACCCATGGAAGTTGAATGTAGGGAAATTGGTGTGCCCTAATTTATTCGTAAATGCAGAATTAGTGAAAATGCTTGCAGATAATTATGATCCAAAACATAAGGCTATATGTGACCCTTTTGGAAGACCACATATATATGCGTCAAAAGAAGCAATAGGTGAGGTTTTCAAATTGGAAGGGTTTTGTAATGAGGAAATTAACTGTGAAGTGTTGGAAAAGGAATTCTTGAGAATGGATACAATTTATAAGGGCTAGAGGTTGCCAATTCATAGTAAATTAGTGGTAATTGATACAGAGAAGGAATTTGGCCATGTCATGACTCTAAAAGCTGGAGAGGCTGATCGTATAGCTACTGTTGGGGTAAATGTTGCAAAGTTGAATAAAGTACAGATTTAGTTACTGATAAAAGAAAGAGAAATATATAAAGAAAATAATGAAAAATTGCTGATAGAAAATGATGGACTCAAAGACTTGGTTGGTGTTTCAATGGATTCAGCCAAAATGCTCACTCAAGGAGAAAGTTCTCAGGAAAAAGATCATTGGGTAGGGTCAAGTGTTTATGCTTAGGGAAAGTATGATGCAATTGTAGCAATTGTCAAGAAGAGGCAAGAAAATTTGACATCTTGGTTGAATAAATTATGGGGAAAATATTCTCATACTCTAGCTGCATTGAAGGAGCATGAAAGGATGGATGGATGAATAATGGAGAAGTTTCATGAACTGGACCAAAGTGATGTTTCCAGTAGTGCAACACTTGAAGCTGCAAATCATATTGTGAATCATCATCGAAACTTCTATGAGGAATTGCAGGGGGATGAACAAGGATTAATTGAAGCTACCAATAAAACTGTGATCATATTTTCTGATGATAAAGGGGAATTGAAAGATACCACCAGATGGAAGAATGAATGAAGTCATGAAGACAACTTCTATAGAGGATATAGCATTGGAGGAAGTGAGTGAGAAAAATGAGGAAATGGTCAAGATGGAAATCATGGTCCAAAATGTTGTTGGAGATGCGGACACGTATGAGCACAAGGATTATTTGGACCACCTCGCTAAGACTCATTTGTGGCGAAATAGAGCCTAATTATCCTCTATATTTTGTTTTGTAGTTTGATTTTTTCTATTTCTGAAAGGATGCGTCCTTTCGTATTCTCAATGTATAAATGTCCATTTTGAAAATAATATGCGGGCAATAGGTAGAATAGGATAGAGAATAGAGAACAGACAGTAGAATACAATTTTTTGGCAAAGATGAGACTAGTTGTATATGTAAAATCATGGAGATATCAAATGAAAATCAAATACTATGGTGCAATTATTTCTGGTTTCAGTTGTTTATGGTATTCATTGAAAAATATTATTGAAGTTGTCTCTCTAATGGTGTTTTCTGGTTATTCGAATTGGTGTAACAAGTTTATACCTAGTTCGTCAATGCACATTTGCTACATCTGTATGGTCAATTAATAGCTTCTTTCCAGTAAAGATTAAATTCTTTGAATTGATCATAGTAATTAGGGAATGTCAATTGGATTACTAAGAACTCAATAATCACAATCCTGCATGTTTATAAAAGCTATAAACCAAATAAAATGTTAAATAACTTGAATGTCTGCCAGAACAATGTGCTTGTTTCAGATTTCTCTTGACTCCGTAAATCCTATAAGGCACTGGTCTTTTCATTTTCATTCTTTAGTTTCACTCACATTTTTTACATCTGTTAACTGAGCATATTAGGGTTTAGTTTTGAATATTGGTATACAATATATACCAAATTTGTTTCATTTTGTTCATTTTCATATGCCAACGTGGACAAATCATTGCATGAAAGATAATTATAAGCCAAGCCTATGTAATTTAGATAGGTATACCCGCCTATGTCTAGCAGCACCTAAAGAGTAGAAGATCCAAAGTCTTTTCGACCTTGTCTATTACCCTAAAATTTTGTGAAAGATTGGAAACCTTTCATGGTTCAAACCTGTGTTTTTGAGAGCTAACAGAGTGAAGAATAGTTAGATGTATCGTTCATCCAAATAAAGATTGATGTAATGATTGATATTATTTGAGATTTCAATAATGCATATTTTTATCATCATAGTGTGTTTTATTATGGGAAAAATAGATGTATACACACCTAAGCATGAATTGTGAAGGAAATTTTTGTTTCTATTTGCCTAATGATTATGATATATGAACAATTAGATAGTGTACAACAAGTTGAGACAAACCTTGGTGAGATTAACATCTATTTGTCAAAGATTTAGATACACCAGAAAAGGAGTGCCTTGATGCATAATAGTAACAATAGAACCTTGTTGGAATATGTGAGAAAATAACCATAGAGCATGTTAATCTTGATGCAAGAAAGCATTAGATGACCTTTAACTTGCATAAGATGTTTTGATTATGTTGAATGGGAAACCAATCACACACAAGGACCTTAATTTCCTTAGTCATGTTACCAAGACAAACCACAAACATAAATCAACCAAAAGAAACATCATGATCCATTATTGTTGCTTTAATCACTTGTGGATATCATTGAGTAGCTCAGGAACATGACATAAGATAAATCAGATAAGATAAGACTTAACTATACCAAACAAGTCCATAACTATTTATATCTTGTTGTCCAGTGATAAGTGTTTTAATATATTTTTAAAAGATTGTGTTTGTTTTATGGAGTGAAAAATTTCATGTAAGATGCCTAGTTTTGACAATGCAACAACCTAAAAGACAAATTATTTTTGATACAATAGGTAACACTCATAGCTACTCATACAATTGATCAACCATTGTTGAAGGCTAGTTTGGTAGCTTCATCTATTATTCTATGGTTTGTTGAACCTAGTTTTATATACATTTATTTTTTTGTGTCCAATATGTCCATTCTTGACAAAGGATTGTTTTATTATGGAATTTTGGATTATGAGGAAATGTTTATTATGATAGACCCTGGGGGACTTGATACATGTAGAGGCAACATAGTTTGATTGACCTTGACAAGTGATAGTTTTTTTTGGGATGTATATTATGATAAAGACTTGATTATGACAAGCCCTAAAGGACTAACCTAGGCTTTGAGGACTCGTCATTGATTCTCCTTGCCTACGTAGAGGAAACATAGTTTAACTATTTTTGTGGCATTAGCTCATGCTGGATGGACAATGTTATTTTTCAACTTTTTCAACATTTTATGACTATTTAGATATTTCTAGAAATATTTGAATATTTTTTAATTTTGTTGAATGCTTTGATTTTTTTTTTGTGATAATTTCCTTAGATACTATGTGTAAGATTTTTTTGAAACCCTGGGTCAAGGATTGCCCCCAATCTAGAACAAGACAAGTTATTATGAAAGGATGAATATGATAAGCATTTGATGCCAAATGTTAATCATTCTCATGCCATGATAAGAGATGAGAAAGCTTTTATTATGAAGGTAGGGCTCAATTTATTATGGATGAAATTTGATAGAGTAGTGATAGATGGTAGATTTGTAATCAACTACACATGGATCTTGTTTGCCATGTTTTCACTATGGTACTTATCCAAAGTGCCACTAAAATAGCTTTCACTATAGGATGGATTATTTTGATTTTTTTTCTTCTTTTCTTTCTTCTTTTTTTTTTCTATTTTTTTATTTTATTTTTATTTTTATGATATCAAACAAGACACCTATTTACTAGGTTTTCATCAAGGGGACTGTTTATTGTATTTTGATGATGTTGCAATCACCTTGGACGCTCTTTAGAAAACACAACCTGGTGACTGACATATTGATGCAAATTGTATGAAATAGATGGGGTATGTGATATACTACAGGTTTGAGGAGTTAAATTATGATCAATAGAATGCACACTACATGAACCATCATACTTCCCCCAAAGAGGAGATTGGACAACCAATGAATTAGAGCACATCAATGGTATATTGTATGACATTGCCACAAGAATTATTATGAGATAGTGGGTTTATAAATGTAAGTGGATCTGCTAAATTGTATAGATTATGGAATAATGGTGTGGATAGAAATGTTGCATCAAAAATCTCATATCTCAAAGGCCTTCTTTTACATATTCCCCTAGTTATTGTGGGTAGAAAGGCATAATTGAAGATTAATTTCTACTTATTTTTAATTTTTGTTGGTTCAAGCATTTTTTCTTTTGATTTTTCTCTACGAAATTTTCTTTATCTTCCTTCTTTTATTTTTACCTTGTATATTTTTTTGGTAAAGGCTTCTTCTTTCTTGATTTTTGGCTTATAGCCTTATGCTTTTTCATTGACACTTGTTGATCCAAGTTTAGGAGATGGATGAAATTAGCTAAATTTGATGGATCAACAAAGATGAATGATTCATGTATAGGTTGATCAATGTCATAAATGTATTGTTTAGAACTATCCTTTTCAGCACAGGTAACACCAAAGGAAACTCATTCACCATCGATGAGTTGGAAAGAAAGCTTAGTAGAAGCAACATCTATAAATGAATACTCTAACTCAGGATTCCTGAGAGAGAAGGGTGGTAGCCCATGTAGTGCAATAGAGGGAATATGATCTTGGAATGAAGAAGGATGTTCAAGGACAACATTCATAGGACCATCTTGGAAAAGTAGATTTTCATAGATGTCTTGATTAAACAAAGGATTATAATGGGCATCAAAAGATTGGGATGTAGATGGTAATGTTTTGACCTTTGGAAGGTATGCTTGTAACTCATATTCCCTAACTCTAACGTCTTTGACATTAACCTAGATTAAGGGAGTGGGAGATGTATGTGATATTGAAGGCTTAACTACTGTAGAGGAAGATGGTAGGGTAGTATTATTAAGGAAGTTCTCTTGGAGGCCATGATTACTTTGGGAGAGTCTGTGATGTTCCAAGGGATTTGGGTCTGCTGATGTAGTTACTTCAGTTCCGTTGTAGGGGAACTTGATGCATTTTCATAAAGTAGATGGCATGGACTACATGGATGTCTAGGGAGGATGTTATATGGGGTCTCTAGATCTATGATTTGATTAGTAGTCTCAACTATAAGAGGTCTAATCTCGATAGGCAATATGATAGTGCTTACTAATTCTAATTCGGTACCATCATATGATTTAATTTTTATCATTGTACTACAATAAACATCATTTGAATATCCCATTTGTTGTACAAGACTCAAACTACAGATATTTAATCTTGCTCCAACATTTATCAAGACTCGTCTAAATATATACTTCTAGATGAAGGCTTCAATATGTAGTGCATCAAAATGCAAGTGTTTTATGTAGGAATATCCCTCTTGGAAAATGTAATGAGACACTCAAAATTTTCACTTTAAATGGGTGTAGATGAGGCATCTTTATCAGATGGGTGGATGTTATTTATTGTGTACTCATAAGCAATAGAGTTGGTATAATTTTCTTTTTCTTTACAATTTGTTCTAGACATAGAGGCTTTTCTTGACCCATGGATTTTGTAAAGGATCCTTAAAGATGGTATGATTTTTGTTAGAGCATCCTAGTTGGTTATCAATTTCCACCACTCCTTGTTTGATGAGATCTTGGATGGAATTCTTGAGCTTAAAATAGTTTGAAGTTTTATTTTCTTTATTTCAATGGTACTCACAAAATTCATCATCATTCCACTAGGAAGGTTTGAAAGGTTGAGGTTTGTAATATCAGATCTATGGGAGTTGTAGTACGTTTTGTTGTAGTAGTTTATTTAAAACTACCTCAATTGTTTCACCTAAGGGTGTGTAGATTCCATGTGGTTGGTTAGTCCTTGAAGGACCATGTTGTTTAGTATTATGCATCAAATTTATTGTTGGATCTTGTTTCTGAGGTGGATTATTGTTGTTTGGAAAAGATGATCCTTTCATATTAAGCAAAGCATGCATTTTATTAATGACCTTAATTTCTACAACACCATCATTTTTCACATTTTTATTTCGTGACCAATTTTTGTTCTCATTTTTTTTCAAATTGTGAGAAGAATAATTGGTATTCTCCTTAAAGAAATTACAATCCCTTTACCAATGAGGGATTTCTCAATGGAGAGTCCTTTCTCTATGGCCACCTCAAATTTTTTTGAACAATGTATTTGCAAGTGGAACATTACCTCCTTGTTAAGGTTTTCTATAAAAAATTGTACCAGTTTTTTTTTTGGTATATGATACATACACTTATTAGCTAAGCTTCTCCATCATTGCAAGAATGGAGTGAATGTCTCACCATCCTTTTTTTTCTCAACACACAAGTTGATGATGTTAGTATCATTTGATATATTATAGGAGAATTGTGTCATGAACTTATCCATTAGTTCACTCCATGCACCTATGCATGGAGGTAAGTGTACAAACCATTTGAGGGCTTGGCCTCTCAGACTCTATGGAAAAAGTCTTGTAAAGTAGGTATGTTCAAAAGGAACATTTAAGGAGGTCGTATGAAACTATCGTATGTGTTTGATAGGGTCACCCTTTCCTTTATACTTTTCAAATTTAGGAATGATGAAATTCATGAGAAAGTGGGGCATGTAAATGCTCCTATCGAAAGGGTAATGACATAAGTCCTTCATATAGTAGGTTTTTCTATTTCCAGTTACTTGCATTGTGGACATTTGTTGTTGTAGTGTCTATAACTATTGTGCTATCAGATTCATGGGCAATGGTGCTGCCAGAGCTATGTGTTGTTTGATATGTTGTGTGTAACTTTGTGAAGGGTTCCTGAATGGACTAGTGTTATTATATGGAGTGAAAGTGTATTCGTGTATGTTTGTATTGTATTGTTGTTGCTGTATGGGTGGAATGTGTTGTTGAAATTATGATGTGTACATGGGATTTGTGTTGAAATGTGGTGGGGGTTGATGAAAAATAGATGTGTATGATGAATCAGGATTGTTTGGTTGCTGTTGTGGTGGTTGATAAACCCAAATGTGAATGATGAACCAAGATTGTTTGGTTGCTATTATGGGGGTTGATTAAACCCAAATGTGAATAATGAACTAGGATTGGCTAGTTGTTGTTGTGGGAGTTGATTGTTTTGACCTACTCTAAAAGAGGATCTAGTCCCTACAAGAGGCACATTTAGATTTTTTAAAGTGGACGTTGTGGCTACATTATGCTATAGTTATAAAAGTGGAAAGAAACAAATTTTCAAATGTAGGTGTTGGTGGTGATAAAGTAGGTGATAATGGTGGTGGTTGATTCATGGCACCTAGCTATAATGACACTTTATAAGGATTTTCCCCTATGATCATCGATATATCAAATTTTTCTAGAAGCCAAGCTCCATTTTGTGCCATTTGGAAGAAATATTTGTTGGGTTCTAGTGATACTAATTCATCTATGATTCTCAAGATCCTAGGATCTTATGACACATTTTCTATTTCTTCAGGTGTGAGCCCTTGGTCTACATCATTGAAGTGTAATTATCAAATGGAGGTATACTTCGAGACTGTAAATTTGATTTATTGTTAGGGGTTTCCCCAAAGTGCATGCCACTTATAGGGTTGCATGTATGATAAGAGGTGGAATCCATCTCATTGCATTTCACTTGGGAACATGTTAGAACCATAAAAGGATTTTTTTTCTACCTTAGTTTTTCTTTGGATATTTTAACATGTTTTTTGGTATTTTGATGCTTAAGGATGAATGTGAATGTATGACACTACTCTATGTTTTTGGGATTTTTTGATGAAATTTTGTGAATTCAAAATACCTTAGATATTTTGACCTATGATCCTAAAAGGAGATAAATTTTAACAAATTTTAGAATGGACCAATGAAACCAAATGGAAATCCTAAACCTTGAAATGATGATGGTGGTTTGATAAAAAAATTGAACTCCAACTAGATTAATGAGTTTAACTCCTAATTTTGTATATGGTGATTGTTGGTTATTTTTGTAGAGCCAAACTTAGTCTTACCACTTACCTATGAATCTACTAGAACCTAATAAACAACAAGGGTAAGGATTGGCCAGCATACAAGTAAGGATTATGAGGCCCTCAATTCTACTCTCTGGGATTTGTGAGATCCAGGAGGGAAATCCTTGTTATGTTCATAGGGTATTCATTTGATTAAGAATATTTCTACATAGATAAATTCCTATAAAGTGCAAATAGACAACATTCATTAAAGATTTGGTTGAGCTTTAAACAAATTACTATCTATTGCAAGGAATAATATGGTACTTCAGATTGGTATGTTGTAATTGAAGGTGTTTTAGATGATTTTCATTCTCATTTCAAGCCCTTGGTCAAGTGCAAGACTACCTCATTTATCTTCAGGATAACCAAAATGAAAAAACTAGTTCCTTGTCTTGGGGTAATGGAGTCATATTCACAATAACCCATAATACCTTAGCAATTTGAATCAATAATTAATGGACTATTGATACACTGCATTACATTATTCAACTCATTGTGCTTAAAACACAACTACTTGTCAATCCTATGCTCTCTTCCTTACAAATTTGTGACCTCATTTTAGAATTTAATCAATTCTTTGAATTGAAGCAAAAATTAAATCACCCATTCAATTAAAAAAATTGAAGAAAAACAAAAAGATCATTAACAATTTCATTTATAATCTGGAAGAAAATTACATAGGAGAGAATGTTCCTTTGAACTAGCATTTTCATTTATAAATTACTACTATGATAAAACTATTTGAGATCATTACAAAACAACTCATACTATAGACTCCTTACTAACCTATTCATATGTACATGAATTTACAATATGATCTTTCATGAGCTTGGTTACCATTTTGAGACCCAAAAATCAAAATCATTGTAACTAGCCCTAATATCCCATTTATAGAAGAATGGGAGCGAAAAGCTTCAAGACGAATTACCATTTTAGTTACATTTCATGTGGAATACATTTCATTTCAGGTTTAGAGACCTCCCATATAGTTACACTTAATCATTTTAAACAGGGGAGAGAAAAAGACAAAGCTCCATGTAGTTGGTTGAAGCATACTAGACAACCTTCCAAAAGGTGTTGTTCATTGCTGCAGTAGTGCCAAAATCGCTTGTTCACATCAACCAAAGAAGATTCTCCATTAGAACCAAAAGCAAAAACTTATATACTAACAAGAAAGGAATATTTTCCATTTAACACACATAGTCAAACACCTCTCCTTCACACCAGCCATAAAGATTTCCACATCAACACCAAAGAAAAAACACCATATACATGCTAAAGAGGACAAGTTTGCTGCAGTGGCAATGGTGTCATAAAAAATAATAGGGCTAGGACACTACTCTAATTCATCAGCATCAGAGTATGCATGCCCGCTCTGTGTTCGTATTGAAATTGGAGGAGCTACTACTCCTCCCTCATCAGAATCCTCATATGGCACCAAAGAAAGAAGATAATGGCCATACTCTGGGTTAGTATCTCCTCCATTTCCCGAAGGGTTGTATGAAACCTCAATGGGAGAGTTGTGCCTCCCTAGATAAGCTTTATGGTACTTATTCTTCTTCCTTGATTTCTTCTCAAGCTCAATTGGGTCCTTCCTTTTAAACTTGACCAATTCTTCTAAAACAACTTGACTCCTCAAATTATAGGTGCCCTCGACACCATCCTTATTTTTACCATGATCATTCCTTGTACCTTTTGGTGTTGTAGAAGCTTCAGGTATTTCTTTTTCAGCTATAGATATGTACTCTTTAAATTCAAACACACTAAGCCTCTTAGACCTTCTAATTGGTTGGATAGACATGACTAACTCACTAGACTAAGCTCTTGAATTGAATTTGTAGAACATAAAACCCTCAAACCTAGACAAATTTCAACTAACCCCAGTGATAATTATAGACAATCAAAACTCTCACTATCCCAGAAATATGAAACTCTTAAACCAAATAATGCATGACTCAAACAAAGCTCATATGGAAATAAACTTACCCAGGATAAACACTCACACACTTTCTCTTTGGCTCACACTTCTCAATTCTTGAAGACTACAAATGGCAAGATAAAATAGTAGGCAATCCACATTAAGTAGAAAATTAGGAGTGTGTAGCCATTAATGATTAAGGAGAGCTTCATGCAAGTGAGCTGACAACTTAGCCAATTAGCTTTGAATCTGGTTCATTGATCTTTTTGGATTTAGAACACCATCAATGATGATCTTCAAGCATTGTTTCTAGCTTTTACAACTTGTGCCTTAAAAATGGTGATACCACCTCAGAAAGTCACCATGTTTACCCTTAATCTCATTAGTTATTGTAGGGTAGTAAAGTGCATACCCTTGCATTTTCACACTTGTTTGGTCCCGCCTTGCTTTATTTATGCTTCGTTATGGCTTAATTGGTCCTATTTTGTGTCCACAAGCCCTATGAATTATATCTTTTTCTAGTTAATCCCAACATTCTCTAATGCATAAATGATAATTTAATGACTCCATCTGTGTATCCCTAATTTTTGGGTTGGGATTAAAATGCCACATAGGGCATCTTTGTCCCCCAAAGGTCTCAAGACCTTGATTTTGAGGCATCTTAATTGGGCCCCTTTATGGTGTTTGTGCCCCAAGTTTCATGGCTTGGGACTAAGATGCCACCTAGGGTGTCTTAGTCATCCTTGAGTCATTTACGTGATTTAATTTTAAATTCCGGCAGGATTTAGCCTCCTCTATTTAATGAATTCATAGGCCAGCTTGGTGCGATGTAATTTCAAGATATTAAGGACAAGTAAGTATAAATACAAGGTTTCTTCTCTCATTTTCTCCTAACAAGCAATCCATGCATCTAAGCTTCCAAGTATTCAAGCATTCAAGAGCATTGTATCAAGTATTTGGATCCATCATCAAGATTGTATCATCATATCAAAGAGTTTCTTACATCGTGTGTGTTGTTGTGTTAACATTTGTGATGTAGGATTTTGATTCAAGCAAGAAATTCAAGTCCATATATTTCCAGAACATTCCTTTGGTTCAAGATCCACATCCATTGCAGCCATTGCACACAAGTTTGTAGACTTTATAAGGGTTTGGTGAGTTTTAGCATTGTACATGTTGTTAATTCACCATTTCCTTCATTATTTCTATTTCATTTCAAGGTTTAATTACCAAAAAAGGGTTTTACCAAGGAAAACCCCCATTCACTAACAAACAACAAGTTTTTCCCATCTTGCATATTTGTGATTGCATATTTAGTTTGAAGTCTTGAAGATCAATTGGAGTGAAAAGTTGTAAAAGTTGAAAAGTTTCACTATAAAGTTGTTATCTCCATAGAAACTCACCTACAGGTCAAATTCAGAAGTTTTAGAACCTGAGATCAGGGAGGAAGCAAGTGCAGACCTTGGAGCTTAGGATCACATTTAGAGTTTGTAGAAATTCATAATGGGACTAATATGCCACCTTTGGAATCTTAGTCCTCCCAAGCAAATTTTTAGAGATTCCTTAAGATCCAGTTCTGACACCCGAAGACTCTACATCTGCCTCAAAAAATAGCACTAGGACTAATAGCCATCCTGGGTGTCTTAGTCCTTAATAACACTTCTTGGAAGATTATTTACATTTATGGAATCCTCACAACATCTCTAGACTTCCCAGGTACACACATCCTAACTTCTAATTTCATAGTTTTTGTATTTTGTTTATCTTTCTAGGTCATTTTGCATATCACATTGTGTTTTACAACATTTTCTTTTCCAGGCATTTGCTTGATGGTGAACCCCTTAGAGCTGAAAAATCCCCCTCCTAGGTCCTTCCTAATTGATATTTGACTCACCTTGTGAGGTTGTTAGTCAATCCAATTGGGACTCCTAGGAAATCTTTGAATGATTTGTGTGGAGAAAGTGTGATATTTCTAGATATCCATTTTTTTACACCAATCATTTTGGTGAACCCAACTTTTAAGCATTTATTTCTGATTTGGAGTCCATTAAATTCATTAGATAAATATTTGATCATTCTTGCATTACATCTTGCATTAGTGAAAGTGCATCTAGGGTTTCTTGCATTAGTGAAATTGCCTTTAGGGTTTCTTATATTTGCATTAGTGAAAGTGCATATAGGTTGCATCTTTAATTTATTGCATCATATCATTTCATTGAAAATTTGAAAATTGCATTGTTCTTCATCTTCATTTCATTTACAAACATTCTTATTACATTTAAAAGTGAAAAACATTGCATTCCATATTGCATTCAATTTCTTCTTCCTAGTTACTTTTTCTTGCACTTATTTGCACATTTTTCTATTTCTGAACATTAGTATCTTGCATAGAAAATCTATAAACACTGTTGACATTCTAGAATTCACTATTCTTCTACAAAAAACTTCTAATAGGACTAAAACACCCTTCTTGGCATCTTAGTCCCTCTTAGGATTTTTGCCTCAAAAGTCTCTCTCTGTTGTTTGTTGTCTATTTCGGTCCCTGAAACTTCAGAATCTCACCAAAAGGACCAAGACACCCTTCCTGGCATCTTAATCCCTATTGAATTTTCCTGTCTAGTTTTCAAGATCTGAAATTTCTTTTTTTGTGTTTTTGTGGGCTGCCTTTAGTTTTCTATTTCAGTTTCCAAAATTGTTGTTATCTCAATTTCTTTCATTTCAAGTGCATTTGTTCAATCTTGCATCATGGATATGTGCTTTGGAAAGTTATGGATGTCTTTGAAATATTTGGTAGATGTGTTAAATTGTGCTTTTGGTAATGACCCTAATGAAATTAAACTCACTCAAGCTCACTCAACTCCTAATGCATGTCCCCCTCATGATGTTGACATCATTGGAGAAGATGATGACAACATGAATAAGTTCCTAAATGATTGTCTTGATAACCTTGAAGCTAATGCATATTTCTATCCCTCTATGAAACAACTAGATCCTCACAAAATACCACCTCTTGAGATGTTTGGTTACTTACATCCTAAAATTGAAGAAAAATCTAGACCCAAGTTCCCTACAACAAGTGAACCTAGTTCCTCTAAACAAACAAATAATCAACCTTTTTATGATCACAAAGTAACAAACACCGCAATCAACCTAGAAGAAACATATGGCAATGGATTCACAATCTTAAGCAAACAAGGATGTGATACATCAAGTGAACATGAGATTCATCAAATCTTAGAACAAAAACCAAGAAATGAAAACACAAAGGGATTAGGATATCAAGATCCCTCTCATAATGAAAAGCCTCCTAGAGAATATCTAAGATTCCAAAGTGATGGTATGGTGATCTTGGATTCTCCTCCTGATCTGAATATCCTTCTTCCTAAAGAACAACCAATAAATCATAACAATAACAAGGATGATAGGATCACCTTAGGTCCTCCTCCTTATTCAACTATAGAAGTTGGAGAATCTAGTCAGAGATAAATGTCTCATAGAATAAAGAAACCTCAATACCCTTTTCTACCATCTTCAATCGAGTGAACCTTACATATCCTTTTAAGTCAAGGACTTATTACATTACCACCCATGCCTGAAAATTGATTTCCAAATCTTAAGAAAAAAAACACATCTTATTGCAAATATCATAGAATTTTTTGTCACAGTACCGATGCATGTCGCATCTTCAAACAAGAATTTAAAAGGATTGACATTATAGAAATAATCCCTTAATGTAGGAGCCCTTATCATGTAATATTTGTAGAATATTTTATTCTCACTATTACATGATCCTTCTCATCACCTTCCTCAGCCCATTCTTATCTTGCACTCAGTGGGGACAAGAAGTAGATGTCCTTGTTCTAGTAAGGAATTTTTTATTGTCCCTTAGGTTCGTTATCTACCTTTCTCTTATACAGTCTGAGATTGGGAGGAAGATAACTTACTTTAGATTGACTCACCTATGCCTTAATAGTATTTTACATTTTCTTTTTGTTTGTTTGTATGTGCATAATGTGATCCCCTGTGATGTTTTGTTTGATGTTTCTCTCTCTATGTGCATTCATCTATTTGTACCTTCATTCTTCTATATGTTTTATACTTTTTCCTTTTTCATTATTTTTTTTTCCCTTCATTTTCATTTTTTGTCTTGTGTTTTCCTTTTGGGGATGATGCAAGGCATCAAAACATTCATGTCTCCTTCATGTTGACCCAAAAGATTTTTCATTATCTTTTATTTTCCTTTCATTTTCCTTTTGTCTTATGTTTTCCTTTTAGGGATGATGCAAGGCGTTGAGACACCTTATGTCTCTTCCATGTTGACCAAAAATGCTTTCTTTTTCTTTTTCTTCAATCTCTTTGTGTCTTTCTTTCAATTCTATGTGTATTTGGGGAATGATGATAGTTCTGAGCTCTTTCATAATATTGTAGCATAGATAGATATTGACCCCAAATCCATAGATCCCTTATGTGTTATGGGGGGCAACCCTCTTTTCCTTTTTTATATTTTGGCTACTTTAAAGTAATTTCTCACAACATGGTGTTAGCAATTTCTTTAAAGTGGGGGCATACATTGAAGTTATTTTGATTGCATTTTTCCTTTTTAGTGTTCTTTGATGCGACTTTCTTATTTCACATGATGTGTTTTCCTCTTTGTGGTGACATTGGGAGTAATTTCCTTCAAGAGTGTGATCTATCTTAGCATATTATATTCCCCTTAGTGGTGATGTCAGACACTGCATCCCTTAAGTGGTGAATCTTTTATTCTTTGATTGGTCATCTCTTGGAGACATTAGGAACTATTTCCCCTAAGAGTAATACCTCACATGAACTAAGCCAAATCCCTTTGAGTATCCCTCTTTCTTGTTGCATTTTTGTACCTTATTAAATTCATGGAGGTATGGCTTTGATATGGTCCCCTGGGGCTCACCTAGTGAACACTTAGCTTCACTAGCCCTTGTGAGAATGAATTTATGTACCTTATTAAATTCATGGAGGTATGGCTTTGATATGGTCCCTTGGGGATCACCTAGTGGACATCTAGTTTCACTAGCCCTTATGAGTGTGCATTTTGTTTGCATAGTGGACAGTGTGTTCCACTTGTAAACCTTTTTGGATAAACATCCTAGACTTGGTCCACCACATTGGATGATGAGTCGAAGTTCGATCCATTGTAGCTTTTCTTTTTCTTTTTTTCTTTTTTCTTTTTTCCTTCTCTTTGATCATGTATGTTTGCGATCTAGTTATGGCTTCATATATTATTTGTAATCGTGTTCATTTGTGACTATGTTGGTTTTCCATAAGATCTTGATCTTAGGGGCTTGGCCACCCTCTTGATTATTGTCATCCTATCTTACTAGGATTTGTACATTTGAACCCCTCTTGATTGCATGGTTGGATACTTTAGTGTGAGTTTGAAGCAAGTTCATCCTCTCACTAAAGTGGGGCATTATTTATATTTACTCTGACAATCATCATGTATCACCATCCTAGTCCATCCCTTACATTTACATTGGAAAAATAAAAAGAGCCAACATTGAAGAGAATATTCCCTAAAACATCCCATCGCCCATCCCATATTTTCCCAACCTTTTCAGAGTTTAATTAGTGATGAGAGCACTGGCGTGATGACATCTCAACCACTGGATTGATGGTTATCTTTGGAAATCTTCACCTTACATTGCACGTCACTGATTTATGTTTCAAAATCTAGACCGCATCAATGACAAATGAAAAGTAGTGATGGAACTATATCAAGCCATATGCATTCTTCCTTTCACAATCAATGACACAAAAAATGTTATTGTAATTAATTATTTATTACACTAGCATAAGTTAGCTTAGGTATTTTATTTAATTAATTTAGTCCTAGGTTGCGTCATTAGAAAATCATAAATAATGGGGTCATTCCCCTTTCCATGTTTGTAGGAGATAAGATTACTTCTAGAAGATGATTTGTCCTTTCTAGAACTTATCTCAATCACTTTATCATTCCCTAGGTAGTTAGTTAGGGTTTTCATGTTGTCACATGTAGTGTAAAAGACACTTGGCAACACCTTATGCATTCTAGTTTTCTCTCTTTCCTATTTAATCAGGCATATGTACTCTTGTAACATATCTCATATCTCATAATAGAATCTCTATTTGCATGCCATTGTTGCAACACTTTCTGTGTGGGTGAATATTTTTTCTTGGAAAATGTCCTCCATTGAATACTATAGCATCATTATGGACATTGTGACTCCATCATTTCAACATGGTTTCAAAGTTTTTCTAGTAAAACTTCATCCCAGGATCAAGGAAGTTTGCTTGTGAGATTATTTGTAGGCTTGAGTGTTTTTCTTGTAGGCTAGTTGGTTCTACCTGGGAACCAAGTTATTTTCTAATGCAAATCAAGCTCTCTACAACCTCTCCATTATGCTCAAAAGGCCTCAAAACCTATAGATCACCTACCCATTCACCAAAATCAAAGATATTTCCATCGAGAGTCATTTGGGGTATTATCTAGAGTTTGCATTTTTTTGTACTATCCGTACAAATTTGCAAAAAAAAATCCCCCTTTTAGTCCTCTTACATGGAATTTTTTTTTTAAGTGATCAGGCATTTTTTATTTCTCAATATGGGCTATATTCTCTAAAGTTCTAGGAAAAATTAAAGATCTGTGGCTTTGACCTACAATTTAATTTAATGTGCAGTTGACATCCAAGGGTTTTGAAATTTTTAACCATATACTATAGTTTAAATCCTCTCGTTGGCATTTGTATTTCACTTTTTTGTAGATTTTATATTGTTATTTATCGGCATTATTAAAATTCAAATTTCCAATTGGAAATATTTGAATTTTGGTGTTGGCTATTAAATCAACAGTCTGTAGTAAAAGCTTGTGGTTGATGCCCGTCACATTCGGCCCCACCACTATTCACCATTGCCGATGTCGTGTTTATTTTCGGTGTCTCATTCGACACCGAGAACTCCCAACTGATGACCCCCCAACCCCGGCCCATGAATTTGTAGAAGACCAAGGGCTTCACTTAATCAAGAGTGGCACCACCATCTTGGCCACGCGACTTGCCACCACCACCTCATAGCTCTACTCTGATGCCACCTAATCTGGGGGCACATTTTTCCTACCTGTACACCCTACAGTCACATTACCGACCAAGGGCCAAACTTTTTTTATACCCTAGGGATTATTTTTTGCTCTTGGTTAGCTTGAGAAAAATTATTCTAGCAATAATCTTTCGGAGGCCATATCTTTTGCATATGCTATTGAAATCTTGCGAATGAGATATCATTGGAAAGGTGGTGAAGTCTACTTTCTAGTAGTGCATACTAATTTTTAGGACTCAAATACCACAAAATTTTTATTCATTTGAAGTAAAAACCCTAGTTTGTACTTGGAAGGTGATATCTCTTTTTCAGTTTGTCAAAAATCTTCCATTCTAGCGGCATCATGGAGGTATTGCAGTATATTTTCCATCAATCCTTTCATTTCTTTCAGAATAAGCACTAGGTGAATTGCTTTGGTAGTTTATCACTTTGATGTAGAGCAGGGAGACAACTTGTTTTCAATCACAATTTGAACCAATTCAAACAAACCCACAAACCTTACAAACCTATCTTGACATAACTCCACCAACTCACCTAGTCTTCCTTGTAGGTCTCCAAACATTGAAACCAGGGAATGTCTCCACAAATCCTACTCAAACCCATGAAAAAATTTAGATTTTTAGATACCCTTTATCATCATTCGAAACATATCACAAAAACTCTACAGGTCACTTTGGACCAACATCTCCAAAACATGGCTTCAACATTGTCCTAATAGGCCAATTAGGGCAACTTTACAAAGCAAGTATGAGAAAATCAATGTACCAATCTTCCAAACCAACTCCAAAGCTCTCCTAAAATTTCAAATGGATTGAATCAAAGGTTTTTTCTCACCAAAATGATCCATACATTCCCAACAACAAAATCTCACTTTTGCGTAACTTAGGCTTAATCCAGTGAGGGTTTATTTGGAAAACTTATTCCAAAACCTTCCCAAACTCTACCAGAACTTAAAAAAACTTGCATAAGGTCTTCACATGCTTCATAAACCTTCTCCCAACCTCCAGAAATGCAATTTCATCATATGCCATCTCTTAGCCATAATTTTGGCTTAAAAACATGCATAATCTTCAACTAGGCCATCACCCCAAAAAGTGCAAATGACCTCCCCTACTCCTTAAAATCCTTCAACATGTTTATATACCCTAGAGAACCTATTCCATCAGGTTACAGGGAAAACTAACAATGAAATGGGTGAAAATCACATTTTTTCGTACCCTCAAACCCTCCAAACAGGGTTTTGAAGCCACCTACAGAAAAATGCCTCTAAATGGCTTCAAATTTGATGAAATTTGATCAGAAAAAATCCAAAATGGTGTTAAATCATTTATATATCAACTAAAATTCATTTGGAATAAAAAACACAGTATGTGGTTGTACAATGGCCGAGAACAACAAATTTCACTAAAAACACAGAAAAATGGAGCTTTCATTTGCTTCCTTTCACAAAAATCTTCCACTAACTCCTTAATTCGATCATACACATTGTTTATAAGACTTGAATATCAAAACCAACCCATCTAACTAACCCAAACTAAATTTTTAACTTACATGACCGTTCACCTTCCATTTTATGTGCTTTCTTTACAATTTTGCCATGACAACATTTTGGCAATTTTGGCAACTTTTTACATTATTTTCCAAATGAACTCAAATTGAATCAAGACATCAAGAATGGCCTATTATGGCCTTATTACATGAATTTAGAGAATTTAAACACCAAAATTCTCTTTATGACACTATTTATGCAAAAAAGACCTTGGTGCTCCTGCACCATACAACCAACCTAAAAGAAAAACTCATGTCCCATGAGGACTGTACTGCCTTGAATCTTTCTCCTTCACAAATATCCTTGAACTTAAAATGCTCCCTTTTTTGGTTGTAATTTCCATTTGTTCAAGTACTAAAAAATTGCATCATGCTTTATACTTTTGAACTTGCTTTCTCCTTGCCATTGTCTCATGCTTGCAAACTGATCTATTAGTTGTCTTCTACCCTTTGCCTCATCAAAATTTGATGTTGTTCTTGTTTTCATACCTACAAAAAATTCCTTACCAGATGTCCCCTGAATGTCCTTCTTCCTTACCTTCAGTGCATAGTCAAACTCATCTATTTGCTTTTTCCAAACAACCTTGTTCACTTCACTACTTGTCTTCACATCTACTCTCAGGTTCCCTATCCTTAGAACCCCTACATAATCAGGTCCACAAACCTCTGTGATGGAAAAATATGACTGCCCTCTAACCTCACTTTGCATTAAAGGAAAAAGCACTGTCCTAACCACAATATCTTCATGCTTCTCTAATCCATTTGGAGTCTTCATCAACAACTCACCTGTGGCCTTCTCTTGGCCTGCCTTTGCTATCACCACATCATTGATCTTATCCAATACTAAAACACTCTTCAAATTCATTGTCTTATCAAGTTCATCATCCACTGTATTGGCATATTGAAATTGGGCCCACAAACTTCTTTTGCAATCAAAGGCAGAACACTGTCCCTACCACAATCTCATCACACTTTTCCACTCTAAATTGGGTCTTCTTAAGGAATTCAACCTTGACCTTCTCTTTCTCAAATTCTATCACCAACTCATTATCTTTTCCTTCTAGACTTGTTGTCTTGACATCTTTTTCCTTTGTAGCGGCTGCACATTCTTCAATTTTTTCTTCCTCAAACTTCATATACTCCTTCTTTCCAAACATGATTACTCTTTGCTTCTTTGGTCTACTCCTTAGCATTCTCCTCTAATGGTGTTAGTGTAAAATTGGTTCCATCCTTTTCTATAGTGTAAGTATTATACATCCCATCATATATGGCATATCTATCATACTGCCATGATCTTCCAAATAATAAATGACAACAACTCATAGGTACCACATCGCAAAGAACTTTATCCTTATAGCCACCAATATTAAATTCAACAAAATCTTGTTCACTTACCCAAATTGACTGATTATCATTCAACCAAGATGCTTTATATAGTTCTTCATTAGGAATCCTTTCTAAATTCAGTTTATCCACCATTTCTATGGAAACCATGTTGTCAGTAGAACCAAAATCTATTACAACTTTACATAGGGTATGTTCAAAATCATCATGGAAAAAATAGGCCCTTAAGTGGCAAAAAATTCAAAAAAATTAGAGTTAGGAAACTTGACATAAAAATTTGTGTAAGTTATCTATATTATTTCAAAAATATGTAACAATAGAATCTATAGAAAATTGAATGTAGTTTCTAAACTACTAGGTTTGTTTAAAAAAAATCTATTTGGTGAAAATTTGAAATTTCAATGTAGTAGTACTTAAATTTGTGGAAAAAATAAGAAGTAGGTGTCTGCTTTGACCACCCTAACCACAATAAAATGATAATATTTTTTTTATAAGATTTTACATATAAGTAGAGGACTCATGTCTCGATGCAATGCATTATTTTTGTAATTTTTTTCCAAGTAAATAATTAATTATGATTTTTTTATTACAAATTTTAAAAAATATAAAAACTTGTATGTGCCACCTTAACTTGGTCAAAACTTCATGAAATTCAATTTTTATTTTTTTAATCCTATAGTATGTGAAGTATAGAATATGACACATGTTTTGGATTCAAAAAATGTGATACCATTTGAAAGCTATAAATATTTTTCAATCAGCCTATCAATCATGACTTTAGTCATAATTTGAATAGAAAATGAATAATAATTACTTATTAAATTCAAAGTAAAGCATAATTTATATTGGTGGAAAGCTGAGAATCTCCTTTAAAAACCCTTTTTGTTTCATCAATTTTGGGTTAAAAAAAATCTGTCAACCACATAATCATCATATTGCCACTTTTTGGCCCATCATGATCTTGCACATACCTCATACCTTTTCTTTTCATTTGTAGGTTGTTCTAAATAGTGATCTCCTTTGAGTCATCTCCTTCAACTTAGCATATCTTTCTTTCAATTCTCTGATTTCTTTTACCATCTTGTCCCTTCAACTTCCACAACTCAAACTGCAACTGTTCACCTTCAAATAATTTAGTTCCTAAGTTCTGATACCAATTGATGCAGATCAGGGAGGCAACTTTTTTTCAATCACAATTTTAAACAACTAAAAAAATCATTCAAACCTTACAACCCTATCTTGACATATCTCCACCAACTCACCTAGTCTTCCTTGTAGGTTTCCAAACACTGAAACCAAGGCATGTCTCCACAATTACTACTCAAACCCATAAAAAAATTATGTTTTTAGATACCCTTTATCCTCCTTCAAAAATATCACAAAAAATATATAGGTCACTTTGGACCAACATCTCCAAAGCAGGGCTTCAACGCTATCCCAATAGGCCAATTAGGCCAAATTTTCAAAGCAAGTATGAGAAAATCAATTTCCCAATCCTCCAAACCAACTCCAAAGCTCTCCTTAGATGTCAAATGGACTTAATAAAAGGTTTTTTCTCACCAAAAATGTTCCATACATTCCCAACAACAAAATCTCACTTTTGCCTAACCTAAGCTTAATCCAATGAGGGTTTATTGAAAAACCTATTCCCAAACCTTCCCAAAATCTACCAGAACTTCAAACACATTTCATAAGGTATTTAAATGCTTCATAAACCTTCTCCCAACCTCTAACAATGCAATATGATCATATTTCATCTCTTAGCCATCATTTTGGCTTTAAAACATGCATAATCTTCAACTAGGCCATCACCCCAAAAAGTGAAAATGACCTCCCCTTCTCCTTAAAATCCCTCAACATTTTTATCTACCCTAGAGCACCCATTCCACCAAGTTATAGGGAAAACTAATGGTGGAATGGGTGAAAATCACATTTTTCCTACCCTCAAACCCTCCAAACAGGGTTTTCAAGTCGCCTACAACAAAATGCCTCTAAATGACTTCAAAATTGATGAAATTTGATCAGATAAAATCCAAAATGTTTTTAACTCCTTTATCTATCAACTACTATTCATTTGGAATAAAAAACACATAGTATGTAGCTGTAAAATTGTTGAGAACAACAAATTTCACTGAAAAACATAGAAAAATGGAGTTTCATTTGTTTCCTTTCACCAAAATCTTCAACTAACTATTGAATTCCGTTATACACATTTTTTATAAGCCTTTAAAATCAAGAAAAATCCATCTAACCAAACCAAAATTACTTTTTAACTTACATGACCATTCACCTTCCATTTTGCACTTTCTTTTCAATTTTGCCATGACAATATTTTGGCAATTTTTGCAACTTTTTACATTATTTTCCAAATGAACTCGAATTGACTCAAGACATCAAGAATGGCCTATTATGGCCTTATTACATAAATTTAGAGACTCTAAAAATTTAAATTCCCTTTATGACACTATTTACCCAAAAATAACCTTGGTGCTCCTCCACCACACTTTGAGCCATTTTTGTCTTCACTTGGATATCCTTCTTTTTTGGAGGAAGTTGTTTGCATCAAGGGGCTTAATTTCAGTTGAAAATTGACATATAATTATATTTCCAACATTTCATTTTAGATATCTTTTTTCTTGTACATTGGTTCTTTCTTTAATGGCCAATATATGTTTTGAACTCCTGACACCTCATAAGTATCATACATGGAAAGTTGGCATGCAACATCTCCTCTGGTGAAAATTCCTATGGTCAACATTGTATGAGAATCAACCAAATTTTACTATAGAGTATGAGAAGTTTAAGCATCACACGAAGTGTAAGGAGGCCATGGGACTGAGTGCTCTTCATGTCTCCAATTCCTTGTTGTTTTTACATTGATGGGTGTTCCACTCCAAAGGAGGTATGGGATAAGCTTAAAACTTTGTTTGGTTCCATAAGTGATGTTTAGGTACTTCAGTTAGATTTGGAACTAGCTTCACTCTCAGTTGATTCATTTCCCTCCATAGATGATTATTTGGTGAAATTCAAGTCTTTGAGGACACAACTGTCATGGTATGGTAAGGATAAAATTGAAAAGGAATACATTTTCATGATCTTGTCCAAGTTAAAAGGCTCATTTTCCTATTTTTCTGCTTCCTTTTACTCTAACATGGATGGCCTTGGAGAAATTTTTGTGATGCCTTCATTTGAGAATATTTGTGAGTGATTGACTAGGGAGTAATCCAAACTTAACCAAGTTGATTCATCTTCAAAGTCTCATGATATTGTTGTAGCACCATCCAAAGGGAAATGCAAGAATAAAAGAAAGTATAAGACAAGATCCTCTGAATCATCACATCACAAGGAAGAAAATCCTAAGAAGGAGAGGCCAAAATGCAATTTTTGTAATGGGATTGGACATTGTGAGGAGACATGTTTCAAGAAGGAGATTCATGAGCTAAGACAAATTCTATAGGATCACAACATCACTCTTCCTTCTACTTCTATCAAGTCACACCACTCTTCTTCCCATGAAGAGTCCTCTTTAGGAATTGTAGGGATTTCCACAGCTGAGATTCATGGCAAGGGAAAAAAGCTTTGATCACTACCCTAGTTGATAGACGGGAAGGATGGGTCATTGATTTAGGTGCTTCTCAACTTGCCACCTATTCTTAGGACCATATCCTTTGGGATACTATGAGAACTTAAGAGTTTGATAGGATATTCACTACAAATGCAAACATTGTTCATGTTGTTGTTATTTGTGATGTCACTTTGGAGGGGGGAATTTGCATGATGTTGCTTATATTCCACAAATGGCTCACAATCTGCTTTCAGTTTATCAACTTGCACAGGAGGGTCTGAACATTGAGTTTACATCTAATTTATCTATCATCAGGGATCAATTTGTTACACTCATTTCCTATGGTGAAGTTGATCATCACTCTAGGGTGTGTAAGTTCTCCAAGTTTTAGGATCATGCTCAACCAATTCTTGATTCTCCATATTCTAGGGTAGGAAGCAATTCTCCTCCTCCTCACTAGGGTTGTGGTGGTTGGATTGAATTGGCTCTTCTTTTGGCACCATCTTCTTCCTCATCTTCCTCTCTATTGATATTTGGTCCAACTGAGCAGGGTTCATTCATCTCTTTAGACTTGTGGCATCTAGATGGGTTCATGACAGGTCTTGCGGACTTGGCTTCTCATTTCTCCACAAGCTTTGAAGACATCCTAGAGGGCACCACTCTCTGTTATGGGGGAATATCTAGTCTCCCATTTTTGTTCATTTTTGTATTTTTGTGATGGTTGTAGTCCTTTGGGGGATGATGTTGAGTCCTCCAAGCATCACTCTTCCATCACTTTTCTACATTTTCATCTCCTTTTTGGAGAGGGGTTTTCTTCCCACTAGGTTTTCCCCTTTTCTCTGTTTGTGGCAGATTAGTTTCATTTTCATATAATTTGTAAATGGGTACCTAATATGGCCATCATGTTGTTGGGACCCATCAACCATCTTTGCATAATCATTGCATAATAATTTCCTCCCTAAGATGCACTTATGGTGGGTGTTAGTGTAATTAATTATTTATTACACTAGCATAAGTTAACTTAGATATTTTATTTAATTAATTTAGTCCTAGGTTACATCATTAGAAAATCATAAATAATGGGGTCATTCCCCTTTCCATGTTTGTAGGAGATAAGATTCCTTCTAGAAGATGAGTTTTTCTTTCTAGAACTTATCTCAATAACTTTATCATTCCCTAGGTAGTTAGTTAAGGTTTTCATGTTGTCACATGTAGTGTGTTTAAGACACTTGAAAACATCTTATCAATTCTAGGTTTCTCTCTTGCTTATTTAATTAGGCATATGTACTCTTGCAACATATCTCATATCTCATAATAGAAAACCTATTTGCATGCCATTGTTGCAACACTTTCTGTGTGGGTGAATATATTTTCCTAGAAAAGGTCATCCATTAAAGACTGCAACTTCATTAGGGACACTATGATTCCATCAATTCAACAAAAAATATTGCTCATCCATCCCTTTCAAAATAGTGACAACTCATTAAGCTTAGGGATGTCATTTCTCATTGCCAATTAGAACATGACAAGCACACAACTATTCATGATGAGCAATGGAAAGAAATACAAAGATCCTTGAGGTCATCGCTCATCGCTACTTCAACACTCAAAACTGAAGAACAATTAGCAATATCCAAAACCACTAGCTATACAAAGAGAAACTCAAGCATCGATCGTCGCTAATATGAATCAAGTGTTCTCAAAGCCATCCACGATGAGTGATGGAAAAAGGTGGTGAACAATACTTGAGTGAAATAATTTTCACATGCTCATAAGTTGTACGAAGGAAGGGGATCACCTAGGAAAACATATAAAAAGGCCTCACGGGACTTAAACCATAATATTTTAAAGGATGTAAAGGAAAAATAAGGTCAATTGCTCAACCTTAAAATAAAAGTATTTCTCACCTAGGTATAAAGGGTGGGTAATTTCATGGGCTTCAATCACTCAAGATGTTTTAACTTGATTGGAGATGGGAAATAGAAGGTCAACGATGGATCATAACATTGAAAAGGGATAAGACTTAAGGGTTTTTATGAGATCCCTTGACAAAAAAATCCCAAGGAAATAACAGTGGACAAACCCTAAGTCCAGATACCTGAAACTGGCTGAATTTTATAGAGTTTTAGAATTGAAACCAAAAAATTTTAGCGGTTCCATCAGTGGCTATAGTTGGGGCCTTATGTTCCTCTAGAACAAAGTAAGATTCTAGAATCTCAAGTGAAGAAAACCAAGCATAGAGAACCAAAAACCAAGGACTTTCCTGGACCAGGCAAGAAAACCAAACTAAACAAAACAATGTATGTACAATATTCACATGAGTTACGAGACTATACCAAGAGATCCAATCTCCCATTTCTTTGAAGATGCTTCTGATGTGAAAATTTTCAACTTGAATTCTATAACTCTACCAGGCTTCAAATTTACTTGGTGGCCCCAGGCCTCCCCAAACTCATGACTAGTACTTGCCCCTATCAAAAACCTTATTTTCTATTGTTTGTATCATTCTAAGGCTGAAAATATTCTCATGAATTTTCCACCCGCTGATCATGTTGTGGCCACTAAAATCAACCATTATGGACATGTGTCTAAAATTATTATTATTGTCATTCATTTCCAACTGAGATCTGTATCAAATCATTAATTGGAACACATGATCCATCTAGCATTTCATCTTACTTAGTTTGCAACCATATTCCACCAAATTCCCATCCAACTAGACAAGGAAAGTGAAACACTCATAATCCATATGATCACTGTTATCATATAAGTTGTTATCAAATTCATTTTTCTCATTAAACTGGAAACCTTCATACACACTCCTTTTAGGATTCCCATCCGGGGGTATATATTCTAACCCTTTAGAGTGATATTCCAATTCAATTACTAGTATTCTAGTGTCATTATTATCTAGCTTTTGTCCCATACCAAACACACATTCACTTTGTGTGATGAACAAGAAAAGTTCATATACATGCTTCTTTTCAAATTGGTGTTCAGATTCATCAGAGCAGTCTAAACCAGTTATGCTACCATATGCTCCACTTCCCTAGGAAATTGATTCATCAAGCCCCATAGCATTCTTGCTTTCATTCAAATTGGGGTCATTCCCACATAAAGCATTATCCATACCATCCCAGGCATCAAAGAATACCCTTTTTTTAGGTTCATTAACATGTTCCAATAGTCCCCTCCAATCATTTCTCATCTTGAAACAAAATTCTTTAAAAGATGGGTTAAATAACTGAGCATTGATGTGATCAATAGTAGGGTAATCAAGTGCACCATCAATTGATATGTTTGTTGACTCATATGTGTAGGACTCATTGCAACTTGAATATTTCTTATTAGCAACCAAGTAATTTTCCTCACTCCTTTTTTAAACAAATTCTTTGTTAAAAACTATCATGTCCATCTCTGCTACAAAACTGGTACATCTCATTTATGTTTCATCCAAGCATTCAAAAACATGACCTTGCTAGATAGCATCACAAATTCCATCATTTTTAATGTTGGACCTAGGTTTAGGATATTGAATACAGACATTCTTATCTTGAAATTCTTCATTAACCATACTGCTAGGACATTTTAGTTCAGATACAACTAGATTGTATTCCTAGTACCCTTCACATGAAATTTTTTCATCCACTAGTGAGGGAAAAACCTCATGGGTATTGATATTGTTACATTCTTTAGGCAAGAAGGATGCCTTCAATTCATTCTCACAAAAAGATTCATATTCCTCATGAGAGTAATCTAAATTCTCATTTTTATTATCTTGATTATCAACCTTCAAAGGTATGATAGTAGTACTTGTAATTATAACAATGTCATCATCTGCATCACTAGACAAATATTCATCTTCTGAAACATCCTTATCCATTGCTTGGATAAACCCTCAATCCTTGACAATAGGGTGAGAACCACTATCATTTTGAGACCTCATTTTTTTGTATATAGTCACACTTAGCCTCCTTAGCAATTATGATCCAACCAATTATCTGATCAAAATCAAGAATTTCTAACAAGGCATCCAAGAACCTTGCTAATAATTTATATAGTAATTCCCCCTCATGTATCTTCATGCTAGACAGTCTTTGAACAAAGGATATCTAATCATCATTATTTAAACTTTGTGGAAGTCAAACTTGAATCTATCCATGATTAACATGTTGTGAGGTTTAACAAGATTAGGCATCAAAAGCATCATCACCTTGATCATCCCTTTCATTCTTATTCATTCCATTTTTATGATGTGTACTAGGACAACAAACACTTGCAGCCATATATCCCCTCATCATTGAATATTTCATAGAATTTTCAATATCCATAGTAATGTGATATGCCTGATACAATGTTTTGGGCTCCTTATCTCTTATCAAATAATCCACTTCATTATCAAATGCACCTAGATATACAATTAAACATTCTACATCACTCAGTCTTATGTTTTTAGGAATATTTCTTATTGATTTGACAAATTTGAGGTTAAAAGCGAGGACCAACTCCTCTTCATCCCTTTGGATTTCCATAAATATTTTTCTTATCACATTTGGACTAACCCTTTCACCAAATTGTTCCACAAACACTAGCATGAAGTCATCCCATGAAGCTACCAAACATACTGGTAAATATGAGAACCAGTCTCTAGCATCCTCTTTTAAAGACTGAGAAAAAAGCTTCATGACAACATCCTCATGATCTGCCTCAAAATCTCCCATCAAATCCATGAATGCATTTAAATGTTTAGAAGTTGACTCAGAAATTTTCCCTATAAATTTAGGCAAATGTTTCCTAATATTATTAGGAATCTTGTTAGGGAAACCTTGAATACCACTAAAGCTCAATGACTTATATCTCTCAATAGAGAAGCTCCTTTGATGGTATAATAAAGGTTTCATGCCTTGCATGTTTTTACTTGATTCCTTAAGGAGATACATGGGAATGATACATTTCTCTTGTATCCCTATTCAATCCTTACATATCAACTTCACAGTCAATTGTCTATTGCCTCATTCCTTAATTTAATCATGATTTTAAAATGCATATCTCAAATACATTTATGCTTTATAATAATTTAAGAGGCACATTTCAAAAATAAGCATACTTCTCCAACCCATCATAGATATTACAAATTGCACCTTAGAAGTATGTAAAAATGACTACCACCCTTCCCTTCACTAGTGCTCAATTATGCTTTATAATAATTTAAGAGGCACATTTCAAAAATAAGCATACTTCTCCAACCCATCATAGATATTACAAATTGCACCTTAGAAGTATGTAAAAATGACTACCACCCTTCCCTTCACTAGTGCTCAATTCACTTAATAGGGAACAAAATTTTTTCTAGATCATGCAATACAAATTTCATACAAATTTTCACCTATAAAGTTCCAAAATAGGGGAAATACCTTGATATGATTGTAATCACCTTAAATTATGCTTCTGACTAGAAAATTTTGTAGCTCTGAAGCTATCATCAAAATTCCTTTTGATTCTTGCATAGAGTCGCCACCTCTACTTTTATAGAGGAATGGGCTTCAAAAACATGAAGCGTTCTTCAAAGGTTGATTTCAATTGTGAAGATTTCCTACTTCAGGGTTACACATGAATCCTCTATATTCTTTCAGTTCTTTAACAATTTCTATCTAGCTTTTCCTCAAAGTACTTCATCATGCAAACTCAAGTATACCTTATCTTTTCTCAGTAAACCTTCATTCCACCATAATAGATTTCTTCAAATAATGCATATATTGGTTCAAATATCTTGGAGTCGCCACCCACACTTAGTGAGAACTTTTATGCAAATATTAATGGAAGTGCGGTAGACCTTGAATCAAAATTTTTCAAGGGATAAAAGAAACATAGCAAATTCATGAAATTTTTCTAAAGATTAACTCACTGACACCAAGGCTAGACTTGGAAAGTAAATTTTCCAGTAAAATATAGAACCATTCTCAACCCAAATTCTAAATGTATTCCAAAAAAAATTGCCAATCTCTGGTTCCCCATTATTATAGAACTTTCATGACTCTTTTAAGGAAAAATGATCATATATTAGGGCTTTCTCAAGTTACCTCCCTAGTACAGTTTCCAAATCTATTGGTGACTCAAATTGGCAAATAAGACTCCACAATTTCCAACCTCTGGTTAAAAATAATAGTTGAATATTTTGATGACTCTTTGACAAGACAGTTTGCAACCAAATTCCAAAGTTCTTCCCCAACAAAATCGCCAAATCCATTTGCTATTTTTTAGAATAAGCACAATTCCATTATAGTAGTGGTGGATAAGCTTACAAAGGTGGCCGATTTTGTTAGAAACCAATATCACCTACATGCAATCACCTGTCACATGCAAAAGACATGCAGAACGAAAGAAGATGTTCTGTAAACCTCAAAGTAAAAATGCATTATTGAGAATCAATTATTACAAAGAGATCAATCATTATGAAGGAGATCAAGAAACCCTAAAAGGGAAATCCTAAATGAAACCCTAGTGTGCACACTTAATAATTAATCAATTATTAATGTGCCTAAGTTTAGCTTAAGTAACTAAAGGAATAAGTGACTTAATTAATTAACCAATATGATATAATTAATTAAGCATAATAACTTATTACTCTAACAAATTTTATTCCAAGGAATCTAACTAATTATGGATCTCTTGTTATAGCTCAAAAGTTTATTCAAGAGGTATATAGGTTACATGGAGTTCCTTAGAAGATTATTTCTGATAGGGATGCTCGTGTGACATCTAGGTTTTTGAGAACTGTGTTTTCTTCACTTAGGAGACAGTTAAACATAAGTTTAGCATATCATCTAGAAATTGATGGAAAAATTGAAATGGTAAACCAAGTGTTAGAAGATCTATTGAGAATGTATTGCATGGAACAACAATACAAGTGGGAAGATTATCTACCTTTGGTACACATTGCTTATAACAACTATTATCATTCCATAATCAAGATGAATCCATTTGAAGTATTTTATGGTAGGAAGTGTCAAACTCCTATAAGTTGGAATAAGCTAGAAGATAGTATAAGCCTTGGGCCGTAAATGGTGTTAGAAACGGAGGAGAAAGTTGGTATTATTAAGTAGAGGCTAATGGAAGCTAATGATAGGTGGAAGAGTTATGTGGATTTCAAGCGGGTACCCAAATATTTTTCAGTAGGGGATAATTTTTTTTTTAAGATTTAAACCTCACAAGAGTTCCATAAAGTTTGGAAATTCATGAATGCTATTGCATATAGAATTTATTTTCCACTAGCTCTTGCGAGGATGCATAATGTATTACATGTGTCATACCTTAAAAAGTACATGCCAAGGGATAACCATGTTATTGATTGGAATGCTTTATAGGTACATGATCCAAGAGTGGTAACAATCAAGCCTCTCAAGGTGCTCGAAACATGTAAGATTCACTTACGCAATAGAGAGGTTCTACAATGCAAGGTCCAGTAGGATCAATATGCATAATATTTTGCCACTTGGGAGGACTATGCTATGATGAAGCAAAATTTTCCTCATATTTTGCTAGATGTTGAAAGTTCTTCAAACAATATTGTTTTTTTTTTATGTTTTATGGTTTATATTTTATGTTTGATACTTAAAATCATCAAGGAAAATGATCCACAAGGGGGGGGAATATGTTACACCTCGTTGTGTTATTATCTATTTACTGTTACCTTCTTGAGTTAAAATGATTTAATATATGATTGTCTTTTGTATATGAATCTTGATGTATAATGTGGCCAATGAATGTGAAATTCAATATGATTTTTCAAATGTTTAGAAGATAAAAAATATGGAGAATATTAATTTATTGTTATCAACTAACTACTATTATGATGCACAAAGTTAGATGTAGGAATAGATTTGAACCTCTAAAAGTGAGGAGGAGTGTCACTCAGGAGAAGAACTTGGTATGGTAACCCTTAATGAGCATAATTGAGCATACACACACTCACAACTTAGCCTGGTCTAGTTGAGTCAAGATAAGTTTGAGAAGAGCTAAATAATCTCCATTATTAGTTTGGGAAAAAAAATTTATTGGTTAGTCTTTGAGTGTTCTTGTTTGGGGATATGTAATTGAGTTTTTGTGACAAGTTTAAGTTCTCTTTTAGGTATTCATGCTTATATATTAATTGATAGGGTATATACATAGAATGTATATTTGTATATAAGTATATACCTATGATAACTCATAAATATGAATATATACATACATTCATATATCTAGGTAGACATACTTATGTATATCCATGTACAAAAATATCATACACATGGGAGTATCGATTGGATAGTGTAGACATGCAAAACATATCGATTAACATTGTGCATCTGATCCCGACTACTAACATCATTTCATCCTGAATCATCCCTCGATCTAACCATTTAATCAAATCCCCTTAGTTGATTAAATTCATCAATATTCCTCTCTTAATTAAATAAATTATTTTATCTAATTACTTCTCTCTCTTTTGTTAATTAAATCAATCAATCTGATCTAATTATCCCTATTTAATTAAATAATCAATTTTATTTGATTAAATCTCTAAAGTCTATCTATTTAAAATAAATAAATTAAAACCTTGTTTAATTTAATCTAACATCATCATTTTAATTAAATAAATAAAAATCTTTATTTAATTAATCTCTTATCACATTCTTCTCATTATTTGATTTAAATAAATCCTAAAATCTAAGTCAAATAAGTCACATCATCTAATCTCCTATTCAATTAATCAACGCTTGATTAATTTAATTCCAATTCATGTCCCATCCTATAGCTTTTCCCACTTGCACATGAAAATGGATTTAATTGATTTATTAAATCCTCTATTTTCCTTAACAAGGCATCGTTTGGAATATTCCTCCAAGTTTGAATTCAAATTCCAAGTTGACATGTACATCCAACAACGCATTTACTCCATCTTACATGTCCTTTTCCTTGAGCCAAGTGGCATTTATTGCATTTTCCATTCCCTCTTGCAAGTCATTTCAACAAATTTGAAATTCAAAAATATGCATTTATTGGAACGATCCTCAAAACTTGCACATCCTCCATCCACTCATAGATTGATAAGTGTCTCTTGCCATTGGATGAATGTTAGTCCCACATTGCTCAAATTTGGACATTCATCCATCTTGGCATTGTATAAATAAAGTGCTCATAGCCTCATTTGATCATCCATAAATTATGCAAAGTTATTATGCTAAATTATTTAGCCATTTCCATGAAATATCATTGAGTTCTTAGCTAGGTTATGCAGGTTTTTAGCTTGGAGCACTCAATCTTCATCAACAAAGTGGATCATTCATCAATCATCATCAACACTTATCAATCTTGCATCATAGGAATTGGGAAAGGGCCAATTTTCACATCAAATTGGCACCAATTCCCCCATGGGATCATGAGTTTGCAAATTTAAATTAGGATTCAATCTATTTTGTTGTTTTCATTGTGTTCTTCATTGTTTATTTTCCTAATTTAAGTTTTGTAAATGGATTTCATGGGGAATCCTTGTTCTTGCTTGCAATCTCTAACTTAATGTGTTCGTTCTCATTTTTTTGCAGGTATTAGGATTGGGGTTCACACTTTTGGTGCTAGGAGGGTTGGATATCATTTTTAATCACTTTTCTCACAAAATTTTGTGTTTTTGTTTATACACAAAAAAATTCCAATGTTGGGAGCCCAGCGTCATTGTTTCAGCACCGCTGACTCTCCAGCATCATTGTATAGTGCTGCTAAAAATTCAAACTCTGACACTTTAGCCATCTCGCCTAATTTTTTTTGAATTTAAATCTTAAACAATGACACTGAACAAAAGGGCAACGTAATCGAGCTCACTGGCCCCGACACAGAGCGATGCTAACTAGTAAGTGGCGCTATACAACACTGCTAAGAAATCAAACTGCGACGTAGTCACGAGTTGTGCCGCTGGCATGGAGTAAAAAGTGGAAACTTAATTTTAGCATGTGCATTTTGTCATATGATCAATTTATCTTTTGTTTTCTACTTTTTGACTTCTTTATTTTATAGAATCTGACTAGTTTTCTTTTTTTTAGGTTGGATCATTTGAAAATGAAAGAGGAGGAAACATAAGGATGATATTCCACAAAATCAAAGTGTTTATCAACACTTTAGTGTTTGATTAACACTTTTAATAAATTTTCATCTTTTTTTGCTTAGGAAACTAATTTCATTTGGGTTTAAAAAGAATCTTTTCAATTTTTGCAAAGGGTTTAAAATGAACATTAGGATTACAACTTACTAGAGTTTGTTTTTTGGTTAACAATTGAACAAAACAACTCTCATTTTTCTTTTGGTACTTTAAAAATAATTCATAATTACTTTAGGGATCTAAAATGAACATGTGCTATCTTATTTTGTGAGGGATTACTTGAACTAACTTCATTGGAAAAGAACATATGCGCTTCTCTTGTGCTTTATAGCGATCTTGAGAATCAAAAGGCCTTTTTCATGATTTTAGGTTGAGATAAAGAAATCACCTCCACACTTCATTTTGGGTTTAAGAATTGAACAAAATCTTGTGCAAGTGTGAGTGGGGGATTATTGCATACATTCTCTCTCTTTGTTGCAAACAAAGATCGATCAAGTTACGGATATTGTTTTTACTCACTTTTGTTTATCCTAGAGGGTCTACCTTGGGGAAAAAGTACTCACCCAAGGGAATGACTCAACTGGTAACACTCTAAAGCCAAGAGTATTTCCAACCGGGATATAAATGTGGGTATTGGAGTAAACGCCAATATCACACGGTTGATTCTAATGAGATGGATCTAAAAGGGGACTCTCGCCATATGGGTCAATCTCCACGAATGGAAAGTCCTTATCAAAACCCATGTTCTAAAATTCCAAATCCGTAATCTATTTGTTGGTACAAGAACAGTCATTCTGAAGCCACCCCACACTTTTACGGCCTTTTAGTAGAAATGGAAAGCATGCCATGGGAGTTTCATGGATATTAATGCTTGGCTGCCTCGATTGACATTAATGAGCCATGGAGGGGACCCAATGGGGTCAAGCATCTAAACATTCACTAAAGATAAGTGTAGCTAGACTTGTCCAAGTGGGAATCCAACAAATATTGTCTTCCACATCCATAGGGTTGTACTTATTCTTGGCTACAAAAATACTTTGCTTGTTTGAAAACATCTTGGAAACATACACTTAAAATTCATCATCAAAATTTCAAACCCTTTAGGAGACAAATACAATTGAATCAATCCATATGTTATTGCTTGCCCTTGGGATTCTATCCTTAGAGGTTTCTAAACATTGAATTACATCTCAAATTGTCTACTAAAGTTAAACAATAGGTAACCATTGCCTTGATTTCCTTGAATTCCACATAACACTTTGTGGGATGAAAATAAATTAGGACATTGGACATATAGTTTGAAAATCTAATCAAGAAAGATTTTGTGGTAAAATAAATTCACTAATCAAGATGAAATCAATTGAAACCCACACATGTGCTTGTGTATCTTTTGTCTTATGGTCTTTTGAGAAAACATTGATCTTTTGGTTTAAAGGGAAAAGCATGTTCTTCAAAACTTTGGCCTTGTAAACAAGTCCTTAGGTTCATTTAGGATCAAAATCAAACATTTCATCCATCCCAAACATCTATCAAAATCCATCCCACAAACAACTTTAGAACATTGGAAACATCATTCTAGACTTGGGTAAATCATCAAAATCAAAAATCATCTTGTTTAGTTAGGTGTATGGGAATGCATCCTTTCTAATATATTTAATTAAATTAGCAATTCCTTGAACAAAGTTCATCCTAAGATCACATCTAACATCTTAGGGTTTACAAGTTCATTATCCAAATCCAATCAAACCAATCAAAATCAAACCCTAAGTCTAGCATTGATCCAAGGTTCCTAAACATTCAACACTCATATCATTCAGCCCTTTTCATCCTTCATCTCATCATTGGTCCTAAACACCTTAGAGGTCACTTTTACAATAAGGTCAAAACACAAGAGTAATATGGAATATAAACTTGATCCATACATCATGAGTAATCCAAGTCAACTAAACTATCAAAGCCTTACAATGCCAATTGATTTTCAAAATTCACATTTATACAATCCATACATGGGATCATTATCTCCTACAAACCTCAATGGCACAACAATTGTGAGTCTACCCAATCTAAATCTTGGAATACCTTTTACGGTGGTAGATTTAAATCCAAGTCCAAATTTACAAATCTATCAACCAAATACTCAAGGCATGAGTCTTCAACAAAACAACATTATCCCACCAAATTCATACATACCAAATGAGAATATACCAAGTACAACTATACCAAACATGAACATTTCAAATCCATAGTTGGTAAAATTTTGGATAGATATGTTTGCAAATCACACGAATGTTGTTCAAAATCCATCATACCCATGTGTCCCCCTCACCTTTCATAATGACCTATGATTATAATCACCACAAACCTCTCTCCCCATGACCTCACAAGGAGAAGGAGACATATTTGGACTAGGGGGCATTTTTTTATCAAACATCATCATTTCCCCAAGGGAGCATGCCACTCACTTTCCCACCACTCCCACCCTTGCAATTAACATCCATATCACCTCTCTATTTGGGGCTACCTTCGCTACCACCGCTCATCCAAAAAATTCCCCCAATCATCAATCAAGGCATCATACCAAATCATCCCCCCTTACCATCAATACCACAACAACAGATGGTGACCATCCCCATAACACAAAAAACCAACACATCATCTATCTTCCCTCAAAACATGGTCTCTCAAGGACTAACCACATTGATCACACCATCAACCACTCAAATCCCAATCATCAATACAACGGTACCTCTTATCACCACAACAAGCACTATTCCAAAACCACCACCACCCAAACCAAACATATCAAACCAATATAGAATTACATTTCAAACTGCTCAGCAGGCTGCTTATCAAAAGGCACACTAACTAAACCAAAATTGACGAGCTACACAAATAGCTACACAGCAAGCTACACAAGCTATTCAAGTTGCCCAAGCCACACTACAAGCCCAAAAAGAACAAGCCCAATACCAATCCCAACAAGCAAATGTTGTTCAAATTCCCAAAATAATGTTAACGACTCCATGTATCGATCCAATTCAACAATCACATGATCAAGACCTATCCATCAATGAACACATGGAAGATGTTTCTACCTCATCTAAAGATCAAATCAACATACATCAAGAGCCACTTTCTAATGATCCATTTCAAGGAGTGTTAACACTATTTGATCCTGCAATCAACAATCCAATGACCAATGATCATATAGAAAATGTCTCTACATCACATAATGAGTTAGAGGACATATCTCATGAATCTATTCAAAAGCATGATCAACGTCTGTTACCAAGGTCTAGCAATGGTACTTTCCAAGACATGTTAAACAAAACATTTGATCCAAATCCACTTAATGATCCAAAGGATATTAAGCCACTTTCCATTCCTAATAAAGATATCCAAGGATCCTTTGAAACTAACCCATGTCAAGCAATTGATCCAAAGCATGTTGAAAGAAATTCTAAAATCATTCAAGATCAAGAATTTGTATCTCCAGGATTCTACAATGATCTAATGGACACTATCCTATCTATACAAGATGTTGTAAAATATGATCACATCCACATAGAACATACTCCTCCATCTACCCATGAGATGCTTTCTATGGATAGACACATAGAGGATCTTCATTTAGAACTTGATTCTTTTACTTTAGACATTATTACACAAAAAGAGCACCTTATTGAGTTGTCAACATCAGTATCAGATATATCCCAAATTCATACAAAGGACATCATGAATAAAGATATCCAACAATATCCAATCACTAAAGCAGGTCAGATAGAACAAGATGTTCTAGAGTCAGTAGAGCAACAAATTGAAACAATGTCACCTACGGTGGTCATTTATCAAAGAATTCATTCTAAACAAGAGCTCTTAGAATTGGCAGAATCAAAGCATGAAGGTACTACTTCCATAATACTGGGGGAAACTTCATCTAGTGTAAATGTCAACTTAGGGAGCATGAAGAATCTTTATGGTGAAACTATTGCCAATACTACAACTAGCCACGACATGAATCTTCATCCACCCATCACCCCATCCATGAATTGGGACCAACTTCGAAAGAAAGATTTGAATCAAAGTATGAAGAACGTTATCAAAGAAAAATAAGCTAATAAGCATAATGGACAAATCAAATACAAGTGGATACCGATGAATACAAAGAAAGATTATCCCTATCAAACTCCATTAGTCAAAGAAACTATGGGGAAAAATAAGAAAGGGAAAAGTACCCATCAAGGATGTCCACAAATTTTTTTTAGGATTTTCAAGTGCTATACAAAGTGTATCAAGCAATTGGTCCTAATTCCACGCACACTTTCGTATCCACCCATCATCACTCATCTTCCCAAGTTTGGAGAGTCAAAAATTCCAAACTATCAACCAATCCATCTCTTATCCCTAAACACACTCCTTCCACGCCTCCATGCATGATATCCAATTCTCAAATTGACCATGTATTGGCAACAATCCTTCACCGTAAGGATTCTGAAGGCACTCTATTGTGATATGCGCACAAAGACAGAGTTAACCCTGGTATCAATAAAGTAGATCAAGAATCAAAAAGTTGCATTTAAGTGCATGTATCTTAGCAAAACAACTTCTTTAGGTAGGATATCGATGGCACATTATGATAGGGGTATCTAAGTCAACACCACCAGGTGGTTCAACATGAGCTTAAAATCTCTTAGAAAAAATACAAAAAATCAAAAAAATATTAAAATCCAAAAAAAATAGAAAAAAGGATTGAAAACTGTGAAGAAAAAAATTGCCCTCTAGTGAAAACCACTATGGTGGCGCTTTGGGCAGGTACCATGATGAAAACCTGGAAAATAGGCATCATGAGTAGAATCGAGCATCTACATGCACCAGTTCAGGTGAAAGCATCTCATCCCATCCATAGTAAATCCAACATTTCATCCATCTTATCCATAATAAATCCATTTATCCAATCCATCTTTATCCATCTGCATCCATCATCCAAGTTATTTTTATCTTGATAAAAGTTTGGTGCACACTTTACACTTGCTTATGGTAAACATCTTGACATGGGCCATTTTCATTGATTCTATCCTATGTAGCATTATCTGAGCCATGAAGCATTATCCAAATGAGCATATTATTTATCCAAACACCTTATCTTATCACAAGATAATCCTTGGCATCCTTTGTGTGCTTACCATCCATGCATCCATTCATGGCATTCCATACATTGCTAGACACTGGGGGTAGATATGTACATCTTGCTTCGAGAATAAATCTTGATCTATATCCTCCAACTTATGTGGTGATCCGAACATTGGAAAACGTGAAATCAAATTGGTCAATCCACTTGTGAGAAAAAATCCAAATCACTAGCCCATGGCATATTTTGACAAGAAGATGTTCCTTATCAAGCTTCATCTTTCATCAAACATCAATCCAAGTAATCACTATCAGTTGCATCTAACGCACCCTTCAAATGTCACATTAAATCATTCAAACAATTTTTTTTCCAAATCAAGCTTCATCAATCATGATCAATCGAATCCAATCAAAAAATCCTCATCTCGGGATATCCTTGTGTTTATTAAACACTATCCTTGCATTGTTGTGTATCCTCAACAATGTTATCATCATCAATCTGATCGACATCTCAATCCTTACGTTTCTTAACACTATCATTGCATTGTTCTGTATCCTCAACAATGTTATCATCATCAATCCATCGATTTGATCGATCAACCTTAGCTCAATTTTCAACAAAGTCCTAAAAAGAGCACTGATATCATCACACACATATCCAAATCGTCAAAATCATGCGAAAATCTAAAAAACATCCAAAACATATCAAAATCCAAAAAACATCCATAAAATAGAAAATGTCAAAAACATGGTATCCGAACTACATTGCCTCTGAGCTTAAACGTAGACAAGGCTAATCGGTGATCAGCCCCCGAGACATGAAAATCCAAATACATTAAAAAAACTTCAAAAATTCCAAAAATAGCCTCGAAACATTTCAAAAACATCAAAAACATCTAAATATTTGAAAAAATCCATCCATCCCATTTCGCTTTCACCCGCGATAATCAGTCATCCATAATAAATTGATCACCACCTTCATCCTTTGGCAATACAAATAGAAACAACCATAGCAGTTGGAAAAAGCAAACTTCAAACAAAAAATCAAAATCGAAACAACAAATATTTAAAAAAAAATCAAACTCTTGATCATTTTCAGACATGTTAGTCAACCTTATATCAACACCTTATCAAGCAACTTATCAAACCATCATCATCCTATATAATGCATGTCCTAGGATATATCATTTCGACAATGGGCATCATTTTGGATATCACTTGGATTCTTATCCTATCAAAACACATCCCTCTGGCTGAAGGTATGAAGAACATTGGCTTTTTTGCATACTTGATCTTTATCTTTTGATTTATCTTATTGTGCTCATTCCAAGGACTTCTCGATGATATAAGAACAAGAGGATTTAGAGAAATAGGAATGGGGCAACAATCATTATCTTTTTTTGCTATGCTTGTTGGACATTCTTGTAATATAACCTTGGCCAATACTTGCTTTCTTAAGTATGTATGGAGGAGGTTTTGGGCAAATTGTTGACTATTGCATTGATAGGTTATACCTTTCTGTGTTTTGGTCCGAGGTGTTTGAAACTTCTAAAGTGCATCCTAGCAAGGTTTCAGTATGTTAGGTGTGAATAAGGACACTCCTATCTACTTGTCAAGTCAAAGTCCATCACACTAGGCACCACGCCATCCTGGTTTTCTATACCTTGATGCATCGTATCTACATGTGTTATCAAACATAAGGAAATTGGCCCTTTGAAAATCCTAATTCCTCAGCAAGAAATCATCATCATCATCATTTGCATTTTCATCATCATGTGTCTCATTGAAATGACTTCTTCTCTTCTTTCTCATCGCACTAACAAGGTGCTATGACAGTTGATCACCATCATCATCACCATCATCATCGATCCTACATCCACAAATCATTAGCATATTGCATCAACATATCACATAGGAAACATATGCATTGCATTTCCAGCATCATATACACATATTATTATAAGCATTCTTCATAGATAAGCACATCCATTTCCATTACATTGCATAACATTTCCATTTATCACATAAATCATCACATAACATTCATTTGCATGTCATAACCATTTCACATTACCACCTATTGCATAATCATACATAATAGGTACATAAGCATTATTAGATAATCCATTGCACATATTACATTACACATCATCATACTATTTTGCATTAACATATTATTGCATCATATTAAATGCATCACATACATTACATTATCATTTAATATGTTTAGGATAATAATATTTGTTATTTTAAGCATCTTAAAAAACCATCTCATTTGCATCATATCATGACCATCGCATTCACATTACATCATCCATTTCATCTCATCATAAATCATTCATTGCATAAATCATTCCACATAAGCATAAATAGAAAACAATCCATCACATGCAAAGCATACCTCCATCCATAATCATTTCATATATAAGCAGGATTCACATATCATTTCGGACATACACCATAGATCATTTCCATATCATTTTGCATGTTACATTCCATATCACATATCACATCACCATTTGCATCAACATAAATAGATCATCATATAGACAACATCATTGCACATCACATAAATACATCTGCATATAATTAGCTAACATAATATAGATCTTTTAGTCATAATCATTATATAATGCATACATCATTACACAACATATAGATAAAATCATCCATGCATAAATAAATGGTACACAGCGCATCACATCAAAATCATCATTAGCTCATATATATATCATCAATAATATAACTGTCATAGTACGAGAATAATCAAATCACTATACATGTATGCCAATCAGTACAAAAACACCCATCAGACTATAAGAAAGGAGCCCATAAAGCACAAAAAGTATTGTATCATCTCAATCAAGGTATGTCCCCATGTATGCTACCCTCGCCCATGTCATTGTGACCCTCCACTGGTCTGTGGCTGGTCCACTATGAGTACTCTGGGACCCATGCTCCTCTAGGTATGACCTCATGATAATGCCTTTGATAGTACTCGGCCTCTCAGATGACATCCCTATAAGACCGAATGGACACTGTACCCTGGGAGGATGAGGCTACCATCCTCTCTAGCTGCTATCTCTGGCCTCACCTATAAATCTGTGACCTGCCTCTACTGTATGGCCTAATCCCTCTCAGCCCTAAGCTCACCTATCTCGATCCTAGCTTGACCCCTCTCAGTTGTCACAATTTGGACCTGAGCCTGTAACTATGCAATCAATGCATCTCAGGGACCCACTTGCCCTATTGGCTACACTGCTGGTTGTGCTCGTGGCTATACCTAAGGCTGATCCTTGCCCCCAACTCATGGTAGTACACCTGGTAGCACCTGCTACTGATCTAGCATCGATACATCTATATGACCTGGCTAAACTAGAGGCCCAGTCGGCTGCTCTTGTTGAGCACCATCCCTCTATCCTCATCCTCCCTCTCTACCTCTCACTCTCTATTGATCAAGGACTACACCTAGAATGGTCAATCGTAGTGGAGGTAGGAACCAATCCTTGTATGCCTGTGTCGTGCCTAGATCTGTAAGCCCCTTATTGTAGGCCCACGAGTGAGCTACTAATTACTTGAAACTATCGACCACCTCCGAGGCAGGAATATACTACCCCCATGAAACCTGTGTCATGGTGTGGGAAAAGATGGCCACATAATCATCATCAGGATGATCCTGGGGCTGACCAAACTAATGTTGTATGTGCCCGGGTAGGTACCTCTCAATCATCGTGTGCTCCCGCCCCTGCATGTACCAATTCTGGTGGGCATAGAATAGCTGCTCTGCATCGCCGACCCATCCGAGCTGACCAAGATACAGTTGCCATGTTTACACCTGCATCTCATCAAGGACCTTCATCCAGTAGGGGATCTCGTGCTCACCTGTGTGTGTGAAGGACACACCCCCTCTGTAGCGCCATACGAGAGGATCATTTGGAACCATCAGAACTGTAACAACGTGTGGATGTAGCACAACAATGTGCTCCCATGTCCAGACATGAAGAAGTATCATGCCTGCTCTAAGTGCTCTACCATCCATGTAAACATACTCGTGTAGATCCTTGTACAAAGAGGCTAGAAGAACAGGTCCCCATGCAAAATGAATTGGCCTATCACGAACCATCTGCTCCTAGCAATGTCCCCAACCAGGATTGAAGTATTGGCCTTGTCTGTCTAGGGCAACAAGACCCGAGATAACCGCAGCAACAACTAGGCAGAAGGGAGGTTCCAGGGTCTTGTGTCGCTCCAGCTTGATCTGTCCCTTGCATATAAAAACATCCTCTGTGGCGAGGACCCTGTGGCAGGCATTACGCTCCTTCTCCATATCAAAGATGACTCGTCAACCATGAATCAACAATTGCAAAATCTGCCAAACGTCATTCAAGGTGACAGTGGCGTCACCGGTGGAAAGGTGAAATGAAGAGGTCTCGTTGTGCCATCTCTCGGCCAGTGCTAATAGAATCCCTAGGTGAGTGCAAATGGGCACTGCATAAGCAATGTATCACAACCCCATATCCTGAAGTCGATCCTAATCTCTGTCGCTAAGATCCCGCAAGCAACCAAACAAGTCTCGCGACTTGTGCTATTGGGAGTAGAGCTCCCTCCCTACGTCTTGCATCAAGGAAGGTGACCGTGTCAAAATTTTTAAAAAATTCTATGTCTAGCATCCAAGAAATCACTCTAGTGTCAAAATCCATGAAGGCATTGCAGTTTGATATCAAATTAAACTCTGAAATAGCATTGCTGCAGTGCACTTTCCCTCCCTACGATGCACTTTGAGCAAATAAGACACCACCGCGTTGCACTTTGCAAATCACCTCGCTGCCCATGAGCTCAGCGTCAAAGTTTTCAAACTCCAAACTTCGCTGCCACGGTGCAATATCACACTGAGTGACGCAGTTTGATTTTTGAGTGGTGTTGTATAGCACCATTGCAGAATGACCAACTTTGAATGCATTAAATGAAGGCTAAAAATAAAAAATGAAGCTCAGGAAAGGCCTACTTATCGGTGCCCCAATGTCGGGTGGCCACTGGTATGTCTGAACTTGATCAGAAATGTGCAAGGGAAGTTGTTGTTGTGCCATATCGTCAGGAGGTCAGAGCTCAAATCTCAAGCTTGCTAATGGATGTGTGTGAAAATGAATTGAAAGTGACCCCTCGGGCCCCTTTCAAGCTTGAAAATTAGGGTTTTTTTACCCTAATTGGCTGTCCTGCTAGTGTTTTGGACCCTTGAAGCTATTTTTGTCTAGTTGAGGCCTGTTTTACATCATTTTATTGTGTTTAGACACATTTTTGGTCTCTTGGAGCCCTTTCGGACCTGTTAGGCACCTTGTCCTCTTTTTTCGTGAGATCACCCAAAAATTAAAATTTTCATCCAATATCTTGAGGGGGCAATATATTGACATGTTTTCTCTCACTAGGCAGTAGTTTTTAAATAACCAAATTTTTTTAACTTTGATCGAGATCGTTTATTCTTTGAACCAGCACAACAAGTGCATTGCTTCAAAGAGGGGAAAAATGTAAACACGTAAAATATATCAATTGCCATTGTTCATCTGATCCCGACTACTAACATTGTTTCATCCAGAATCATCCCTCAGTCTAACCATTTAATCAAATCCCCTTATCTAATTAAATTCATCAATATTCCTCTCTTAATTAGATAAATCATTTTATCTAATTAAGTCTCTCTTTTGTTAATTAAATCAATCAATCTAATCTAGTTATCCCTATTTAATTAACTAATCAATTTTATTTGATTAAATATCTAAAGTCTATCTATTTAAATTAAATAAATTAAAACCTTATTTAATTTAATCTAACATCATCTCTTTTAATTAAATAGATCAAAATCTTTATTTAATTAATCTCTTATCACATTCGAATCTCCAAGAGAATTCAAATTGGTTAAAAATGGTTTTTGAATAACAATTATTTGCGAACGTGGCTAGAGAATGGGATTTCAGCGAATGAGGAGCTGCGTGTGGGAGAAGAACAGCAGGCCCGCGGCCTGGTAAGGGCTGCGGCCTGTTCCTTTTGCTAATCTACCTTGCTGGTGCTGCGCAGGGGTGAGTTGCACCTGGTTTCATTTCGTGGGCCTCCTTTTTGCTGTGTGTGGGTGGTTTCTGTGTGGGTGGGGCTCGGTTGTTTGGGGGTTTCCGTGGCCCTCTCTTCCTTTTTTCTTCTGTGTTGCCTTTGGTTGTCTTTCTTTGTTGGTGGGGGATTTTTCTTGTTTCTTCAAGGGGGGTGTGGGCTTTGCTCTCTGCATGCCCTAGTGGGGTTGTGCAGTTGGGGTTTTCTTTTTGTGGTGGTGGGACTGTGGTCTCCCCTCTGGTGTTTTCTTTTTGTGGTCCTGCATGGCTCCTTGTGGGATTCCTTTTGGGGGCAAGGGGTTGTCTTTTAAGGATACTGTGGCAGAAGGCAGTCCATCTGTGCTTGTGCATGCAAATCCGATTTTTGGTGAAAATGGATCAGGAATGGGAGAGCCATCTTACCTGTCTGGAGGGTTTAGGCCTTCAAAGGTGAATGGGTGTCTGGCTAAGAGTGATAATAGGCTGATTGTTGAGATTCAGCCCAAGTCCGTTGTAGATGATATCAATTATCTATCAAATCATGCTTTGATCTGTAAGTTTTTGGGGATCCGGGTGTCTGCCCTTTCTAGAATCGTGGGCTCGTCGAACCTGGTCTCCAGAAGGGGATATGGATGTAATGTTGGCAGCCAATGGCTATTTTCAAGTGGTTTTTTCTTGAATGTCGGATAGAAATAAAGTATTTGAAGGAGGGCCCTATTTCTACAACCAAGTGGGCCTTTTCATCAAGCCTTGGCATGTTGGATTCAATCCTACAAAAGAGCTTCCTTCACGGGTTCCAGTTTGGGTGCGATTACCGTGGCTTCCTTTGGAATTCTGGAGAGAGGACATTTTTAGCTTAATTGCAAGCCAGCTTGGAAAGCCAGTGGGTCCTTCAAGACAGACGATGGAAAAGAAGGTAATTACCTATGCCCGAGTATGTGTAGAAATTGATTTGAATAAGCCCTTGCCTGATTCTATAGAAATTCGGTTGGGATCAAGCTCTTGGATTCAACAGCTTGATTATGAAACACTTCTGTTCCGTTGCCGTTTGTGTCATGAATATGGGCATTTGCAGAGGATGTGTCCCAAATCTAAGCTCGTAGATGATTCAAAACTAAGGTCAGCTAGTGCACCTCCTAATCAAGATAAAGGGAAGGCCCCCATGAGGGAGGACAAGGAGGGTTTCATTCCTGTAAGAGCTCATAACAAGGGTCGAGGCCAAAAGAGGACCTTTAAAGACAGACAAGTAGATGAGGTTTTCAATAGGTTTGATGCTCTAGATGATCTGGAACAGTTTGATGGAACTATTGCTAATATGCCTACTGGACAAGATCTCTTGGAGGCAGGGGAAATAGGTGGGGAGGAGGACAATGTCATTCAAACCAATCCGCAAGAAGGTGGGATTGGGATTCAGATGGATAAAGACTCCTCGGTGAGGCTGATGGAGGAATTGGGAGCCAGTGGAGGCATGGCGTTGCAGGAGATTTCTGCTCCTTCCCGACCTAAGTCCTGTTCTGGGAAAGATCGGCAGGAGGAGAGAAAAAGAAAGGGATCCCCTTCTATTTTAGGTATTCATCAAAAGACTATTAAAAAAGATGCTTCAGAGAAGTCTCTTAAGGTGGGGAGGAAGAAAGATCAGGAAAAGGTGAAGTTAGTAGGAGAGACTTTAGTGGAGTCTGGTTCGGTGAAGACCATTGATTCCCACTTTCCTCTATCTCAGAAATGATTGTTCTTTCATGGAATGTAAGGGGGTTGAATAGCATCCCTAGACAAAAGGCTATTCGGGAATTGATTAAGTCATACTCGCCTGAGGTGGTTTTTATTCAGGAGACTAAGTTATCTGTTGAAGGGATGTTTTCCACGGCTGCTAGGATTTGGCCTAGAAGTCTTTGTCAATGCATTGGTGCTCAAGGAAGTTCAGGAGGTTTGGCTTTGTTATGGGATCCTCGCAAGCTAGTCCCGCTATGGTGGATATCTAGTAGGTCCTCTATTTCTGTTGCGGCCACCTGTTGTGAAACCGGTGAGACTCTTCTCTTCACTAATGTCTATGCTCCAAGTGACTTCATGGGAAAAGTTTTACTTTGGTCACATATAGTATATGTTCATTCCTTTGCTCCTTTGTTCCCGTGGATTATAGCAGGAGACTTTAATGCAGTTTTAAGTTTGGAAGAGAAGCGTGGAGGTAATCCTAGGCTCGACCCCTCTGCGAGCCTTTTGAGAAGTAATATTGAAGGTTTGAAGGTGGTGGATATTACACCTTCCAATGGTTTGTTCACTTGGAATAATAGAAGATGTGGGGCGGAGGCGATAGCAGAAAGATTAGACAGGTTTCTTGTGTCTTGCTACTGGATGGCGGATTGTTGGAATACGAGATCGGAGATTTTGGACTGGAGAGGTTCAGATCACTGGCCAATTTTGTTGTCTGCCTCCAAGTTTTGAATGACAAAGAATCCCTCTTTCAAGTTCCAGCTTATGTGGTTGAGGGATGCCTCTCTTCAGGATCATATGCTTGCTTGGTGGGGGGAAGGGAAGCCTGCTTATGGCACTGCTATGTTTTCCTTTGTCAAGCAATTACAGTTTGTTAAGTTCAAGCTGAAAAGGTGGAACAGGATGGTTTTTGGCAACCTCTTCACATCTAAGAGAGATGCTCAGCTGAGGGTGGACACTATTACTCGTCAAATCAGAGAGCATGGTCTATCTGATGGGCTATTTAGAGAAGAAGCTATGGCGCTAAGAGAATTGGAAGAATGGGAGCTACGCGAGGAGATCTATTGGAAACAAAAAGCTCGGATCGATTGGCTTCAAGAAGGGGATAAAAACACCAAGTTCTTCCACAACACTGTAAAAGATAGAAGACATGGGAGTGCCCTCAATTCTCTCATGACAACAGAAGGGACTTTGGTTTACTCTCAGAGGGAGATTGCCCTTGAGGCCACTCAATTTTTTGGCAGTCTATTTTTCAGAGGACTCCGATCCTGCTGGGATTGAGGAGGATTTGGTGTTGGAGTGCATCCCCCCCATTGTCACTCCAGAAATGAATGAGGATCTCATTAAACCTGTCTCTCTATCTAAGATAGAAGCAGTGGTTTTTGGTATGAAAAAGGGTAAAGCCCCAGGACCCGATGGTTTTCCTATAGAGTTTTTTCAAGCTTTTTGGGATATTGTCAAGATGGATCTCTTTGAAGTGGCGCAAGAATCGTATAGCAATAAGCAGATGCTTAAGGCTTTGAATGCTACCTTCCTTGCCCTCATCCCTAAAAAGGAAGGTGCTAACTCTCTTAACTCCTTTAGACCTATTGCTTTGTGCAATGTCACGTACAAAATAATCACTAAAGTGATAGCTAAACGATTAAAGCCATGGCTCAGTAATCTAATCTCTGAAGAGCAAGGGGGATTTGTTACAGGAAGGAAGATTTTGGATGGGGTTATTATAGCTGCAGAAGTTGTGCACTCTATGACGGCATCAAAGGAGAAAGCCATGTTCATAAAGCTTGACATGGCCAAGGCTTATGATAGGGTCAAATGGAGTTTTTTGCAAAGAGTTCTCCAAGCCTTTGGTTTTGGGAGGGAGTGGATTAGTTGGGTGATGAGCTGCATTACTTCACCCTCTTTTGCTGTCCTGATCAATGGTGAACCTACTGATCTTTTTGGGGTGACCAGAGACCTTAGGCAAGGGGATCCTCTTTCCCCTTACCTCTTCATTTTGATGGCGGAGGGCTTGGGAAGGTTTCTCAAGTCTCAAGTTAGGCAGGGTCTGATTCAGGGTTGGAAGTGGGGGCATGGCATTCCTCCTTCTTCTCACCTCCAATTTGTGGATGATACGTCTCTGATGGGGGCAGCTAGAATTCAGGAGGCAACTGATTTCCGAAGAGTTTTGGATATTTATGGGAAAGCTTCAGGACAAAAGATTAATGAAGAAAAGTCCCATATCTTTTTCTTCAATACCCCTACTCTTATTCAAGCTAGGATTGCTCGGATCTTGAGGTTTCAAATTGGAACTCTTCCTTTTGTGTATCTTGGAATCCCTCTTTCCGACGAAAGACTGTCAAGAGGTGTGTGGCAGGGAATTTTGGATAAGTTTCGGAGCAAGGTGAGTCATTGGACCCACCGGTGGCTTTCAACTGCTGGTAGAGTGACTCTTTTGAAGTCCATTGTCCAGGATCTTCCTATCTATAGGTGTCTTGTGCAGACTGCCCCGGCTGGTTTTGTCAAGGATTTTGATTCCCTTTCCAGACAGTTTTTATGGACAGGTAATTTTCTTTCCTCCAAGTGGAGTTTGGTCAAATGGGATTGTGTTTGCAGATCAAAGCAGGATGGGGCCCTTGGCTTGCGGAAAATGAGTTTGATCAGTAGGGCTCTTGCTGCTAAGCTCTTTTGGAGATGGTGCACTTGCCAGGATCAAGGATGGGCTAAGATCCTTAATGTTAAGTACCTTGGTGGGGTGAATGGGAAAGATGTACCAAGATACAATTTGACAGGAAGGGGATCCATGGTTTGGGATTCTTTGAAGAAAGGAGCGCAGCTTGTCAAGAAGGGTCTTTTTTGGATTTGTAATCGGGGTTCAGATGCCTTGTTCTAGGAGGATTCTTGGGACGGATTCCCTCCTATCTTATCTCAATACCCACAACTTCAATCTCTTTGTGATAATTTTCTTGCTGCTGGCTGGAGTAAAGTGGAGGATTTTAAGGTGACTGTAAGGGTGGGCCGTGGTGAGGGAGCTAGATGGAAAGAACCTTGTGAATGGCCTCCAGGGGGCTCTGAGGGTGAGAGGGAGACTCTTGCTAGGATTCTTGTTGGTAGAGCTTGTAACTCTTTGAGAGAAGCTGATACCCTAGCTTGGGGACCTAATCCGAAGGGGAAGTTTTCTGTGGCATCTGGCTATCAAGAGTTAGAAAGATTAGCGTTTGATAGGTTTGACAATTCCTGGTGGAAGCAAGTTTGGAATAATTCTGCTTGGCCTAAATGTAATTTTTTCTTGTGGCTAGTGGTGCAAAATAAATGCCTTACCTGGGAGAATCTTCAGAAGAGGGGCTTTCAGGGGCCTTCTATCTGTATTTTATGTAATAACAGTGATGAAAATAGCTCACATCTCTTTTTCCACTGCTCTTTCACCAGGGCAATTTAGCACTGGTGGTGGGAAGCTTGGGAGCATGCCTGTATTCATGCTAACTCTCTGGCTGAGTTCTGGAATAGTATTGGTAGACCCCCTTCTAAGACCTCCTTTCTCGAGGTGGCCTGGGACATTGGTCCAGGTTTTATTATCTGGCAGGTGTGGCTGGAAAGGAACCGCAGGATATTTCAAGATAAGTCAAAGATGGTGCAACAGGTGTGGTTGCAAGTGATAAATATGCTTTAGGAAACCCTGGCTGCGAAGTGTGATCTCTCTAAGGATATTGATCCTGGAGATGTGCGAGTGGTTCACAACCTGAATATTTCTTGTGCTGGTTGTAGTGATGCCCTGTATAAGAAGCAACAGGTTAGAAGCAAGCAAGCTAAAAGAAAGGTTTGTAGGGAGGGAAAGTGGTCCCTCCCTCCTCTGGGAACCCTTAAGATCAATACTGATGGGTCTTCCAGGGGAAATCCTGGGCATGCTGGGGTTGGAGGAATTGGCAGGGATTGCTCTGGTGAGATTATTTTCTTCTTCTCTTATTATAAGGGGTTACATACCAATAATTATATGGAGGCACTTGCTGTCCTCTTGGCTCTTGAAAGAGGATGTGCTCTGGGATGGAGTAAGATTATCTGTGAGTCTGATTCCCAAGTGGTGGTGGATATGTTGAATCTTCAACGGATGGAGAATATGGATTGGCATCTGGCTATGGTGGGTAGGCAAATTCTTAAGCTGAGTGCTTCTTTGGATGCAGTCTCTTTCTGCTATGTTCCTCGTGAGTGGAATAGGGCTGCGGATTGCTTGGCTAAGTGGGCTTCGGACCATGGGGAGGGATGGATGGCAGGAGATTGGGCCCATCTGCCTTCGGAGTATGTTCTGGATCTTGAGAGGCTTGTCAAGGAAGATATGGAGGACTAGTTGTGCCCCTTCGTGGGCTTCCTTTTGTTAGTTTTGATTTCCCTTCTGGGCTTGCGGCCCTTTCTTTTGTACTTTGCTGGTTGATTCAATAAATTTTACCCCTTTTTAAAAAAAAAAAAAAATCTCTTATCACATTCTTCTCATTATTTGATTTAAATAAATCCTTAAATCTAAGTCAAATAAGTCACATCATCTAATCTCCTATTAAATTAATCAACCCTTGATTAATTTAAATCTAATTCATGTCCCATCCTCTAGCTTTTCCCAATTGCACATGAAAATGGATTTAATTGATTTATTAAATCCTCTATTTTCCCCAACAAGGCATCTTTTGGAATATTTCTCCAAGTTTGAATTCAAATTCCAAGTTGACGTGTAGATCCAACAAGGCATTTACTCCATCTTACATGTCCTTTTCCTTGAGCCAAGTGGCATTTATTGCATTTTCCATTCCCTCTTGCAAGTCATTTCAACAAATTTGAAATTCAAAATATGCATTTATTGGCACAATCCTCAAAACTTGCACATCCTCCATCCACTCATAGATTGATAAGTGGCATCTTGCCATTGGATGAATGTTATTCCCACATTTCTCAAATTTGGACATTCATCCATCTTGGCATTGTATAAATAAAGAGCTCATATCCTCATTTGATCATCCACAAATTATGCAAAGTTATTATGCTAAATTATTTAGCCATTTCAATCAAATATCATTGAGTTCTTAGCTAGGTTATGCAGGTTTTTAGCTTGGAGCACTCAATCTTCATCAACAAAAGTGGATCATTCATCAATCATCATCAACACATATCAATCTTGTATCATAGGAATTTGGAAACGGCCAATATTCACATCAAATTGGCACCAATTCCCCCATGGGATCATGAGTTTGCAAATTTAAATTAAGATTCAATCTATTTTGTTTTTTTCATTGTGTTCTTCATTGTTTATTTTCCTAATTTGAGTTTTGTAAATGGATTTCATGGGGAATCCTTGTTCTTGCTTGCAATCTCTAACTTAATGTGTATGTTCTCATTGTTTTGCAGGTATTAGGATTGGGGTTCACACAGATAGATACACACGCACACACACATTTCGTATATATGCATCAATTAATGAATATGTAAATATATGTAATATATATAATATACATATATTAATATGTATGTGTATTATTATGTTAATATAAACCTATATACATACATTTTAATATACATGTATATATATATAATTAGTTTAATATATGTTGATATATATGTTTGGTTGGCAAAGTATATATTTAATAAATCATGTGAATATGAATATATGTATAAATATATATACATTAATATATATATTATAAGAGTTATAATATATATATGTATTAATAATATATATAAAATATTGTTAAGTATTCAAAAGAATACTAAAATAGATTTTAGCGCATAAGTAAAGCACTACCATGAAATATGAATTGGCTAAGTTAGAGGTTGCTTGCATATAGCGCATATGAGACTAAGTCTTAAAGCCTTTAAAACAACACATAGGGTAAAGTGAATCAAATCATATGAAAAGAGTTGATGAATTTATAACATGTTGACTTTGTCATAATCACACAAGAATAAAGGGCACAATAATATGAAATGTGGTGCCATATTCTGGAATGAATGAATAGAAAAGAATTCTAAAAACTACAACATAAACTAGCACATAACATGAGACCTGGTCTTTAGAACAAGTTGGCTAAGGTAGTTGACTTAGATTGCAATTAGGAAACCTATAAGTTGCATTTTCTAAGTTTAATCTTTGCTATCAATGAGATGTAAGAAACTCATTCTTAATTGTCAAGTTGGACTATGTATGTGTTTGCAAACTAGATTTTTTAGTAGCTGCATCTCTCTTCTTCAGCTTAGTCGATACATTTGAATAGGAAGGTGGTAGATTTAGAAGCTTAATTATAGCATTAAGATGCTCAAATGTTTTTATAAATAGGAGAATTTTCTCTATCTTTTGTTACACTTTTCCAATTTGATTTCTTCATTAGTTGTTCTCTTGTAGTTTTCTGTGCAAGCATATTTTAGAGAGCTTTTATGATAAAGAGAGTAGTTTGAGAATTTATAATTGTTGAGAGTTTTTGTGAGGGGATAGGGTTTGGTGATAGGCTAAGTCTTGAAGGAGTAGCAAGCAAATTTGTGGAGGTTGAACTTAGAAACCAATATTGTTGGTTGGGCTATATTTCTAGGCATGTTAATTTCTATCACTCAATTATTTATGTTCAATGTTAATTGTTTGAGATTGTTTTTGTTTGGGAAATGATGAATTTTAATTCATGATATGTCGTTTTATGAAATTGGTTTATTTTCTTACTTGGATAAGCTTGTATGATTCTTGAAAAGGTATAGATTTGGTGAAACCCCTTAATTGGGATATACCTATATATTTATGTAATGAATTTTGAGTGGATACGTTGTTATTAGGAACTACACTTAGTTAAGAGTATATAGATGTTGTATAAGTTGGGAAGAATGAGATATGTTGTTTCTTTGAAAGACTTTGGTTGGAATATTGGTTTGAACATGGGTTGTTAGCTTGGTTATTCCTGGGGTTAGGATAATCCATAAGAAAGGGTGTAATCTAGTTAGATGATATGTCATGTCATCATCTTTTGATGTGAATGTCTGTTAGAGTATGAATGGTCAATTACCAAATCAAGCTAAGGATGGGTGAACATATGATATACACTCAAAGTACTAGGTGTTGAATTTTTGGCCAAAGCAGTGTGAGTAGCCACTATTTATCCTATCATTTCAATGTGATCTAGTGATGCAAACTAGGCAGGGAATGCCATACATGTAGATTGTAGACAATATATGGTAGCTCTAGATTTCTAGGACACAACACCATGCTCATGAAGGCTAGTATTATGAGGCTACCAAACCAATCTCTTTGTGGAAGGGTAGGGCCATCTTACCATTTGGGTAGATGTATGAGGGACCACAGTTAGTTTGTGGTTGACATAAAAGTTCTTGAGTGATGCTCCCCCTTATGTAGTTGGTGGCCAATATTTGAGGATGTATGCTAGCAAGGACATCTAGACCATTTGTATCTCTATTTTGTTAAGCTTGTGGAAAGCTATGTACCTAATCATGTATCTCTACTCTTATTAAGAAAATTGTAAATGGAAAATGTTATCATGAAATTATTAATATGGATTTGTTACTTGAAATTTAGTAATGTCTCTTTGTAATGTGTTGGCGAATGAAATGGATCAAGATAAATATACTCAAAATAATGACTCTCGACCCAAATTTATCACTAGCATAAATCCACTCACAACTCCAAAAAGACCACAATTGCATTTGTGGATTTTCTTTGAATTTTGTCAAGGTACAACTCCCTCATAGTATTTTCAATCAATTTACTCTAAACTAATGAACACATGCATTCTTTTAACCAGAAAGGAGGAAAGGCAATTGATGCCAATTCATAAATATGAAACTAGTGCGAAAAAAATCATCACAACAATGAGTGATCAACACAAAGATTTAAAGCCCATGACAATCTAATGAAAGGAAATAAGATAAAACTATAATAAATGAACAATAGATACAACTTATCTCACAAATAAGACATAACTATATCGCAAGCGTAATACAAAGATCAATGTACAAATTATATCATTAAATTCATAACACAAAGATCATGAACTATTATAATCTGAAATAAGTTCATAGATCCCTCTCGATAACACCACTAGGTGTATATCCGAAGAACCCCTATCTTTCTCTCCATTTTCAAATTTATAGCAAACCAACCCCACTAAACAATCGCCAAAGTCATTACTATATTGTCAGTCTTCTTGTTTCTCCACTGTTTCTTAAAAAATTGCTAAAATCAACTGGAATAATTAATTATGGAAAATGAATAGACATCGGGCAAGAAAAAGGATCTTGATCTCACCAACAGTCACTAAATGACCTTTCACATAGCCAAATAATTAATGCAACATCAAGGGAATATTAAATGATAGCACATGTATGTTGCTTGATGGGAAAATGTAATTTAAACCAACTCAAATCAACCATAAATTGGGACCAAATTTTCATCTCATCAAACCTAGGAGAAAGCACCAATGTCTAACCAATCTTCTATAAATTTACATAGTGTCACCTTTCTTCATCATTTAGTAGCATCTAACATGGCAAGCTCTCAAAGTGATGACAATTCTGCAAATTACTACATTATCTTGGAAGAGATTGAATGCAGTCTACTTTTCAGGCATATGTTAGATCAGCTGAAGGTAGTCTTCATGATACAGAGTGAGGTAGAAGAAGAAATGCTTCGCAACATCTTGGGTGAAGCATTTATTAGCCAATCCAACATACACAACACCACCATGCTAGAGCATTTTATATACACAATCATTAGGACTTTTGGCCACCGTGATTGGGGTGTAACAACACTAGAACACCTAGTAAATCCTGAATTCCACCATCATGTCAATGTGGTGATCACCAGGCTCAACTACTACCCTTGAAATGGATTGATAGTTGATTCTATTTGCATAGTGTTAGCCCTTCAGGATGATACATTGGAGGAAGTTGTGGCTCTTCTACATGCAGGAATCAGAAAAGACGATATGGGAATCTTTGCACAATTCCTTCAGTCGCATGAGAACCTGTTGTCACCTACTCAAGTTGAATGCCTCTAGACTGTGATTGAGGGCATTCAAGTCCTGATAATTTCCTTGTGTTCCTGAATGAAGATGTCTCTTTTTTTGTCTTTTATCATCAATATGAACTTTTTGTAATCAAATCAAATAATTTTTTGGTTCCTATGCAATGTGAAAACGTATATATATATATATATATATATATATATAAATAAAATATCCTTTTGATATCACTGTGTTCTTGTATGCATGGCTTCATTTGTTTCTTGTTCATATCATATCTAAAAATGTCAGTTTCTTTCTCTATATAATGCATTGGTTATGTGAATTAAGCTCATTGTTATTCCATTAATCACTGGAAAGCTTCTAGCTGAAAAAATGGGTAGTTCATGTAACCTAACAAAACACTACTTAGGTTTCAAATGATTCAAAGAATACTGCCCAAAGGTATAACTTGTAGGGGAAGTTACTAAATTCTGACACATGACACTTTATCATGTGGGTCATTAACACACACACACCCATTTTCAAATGAATGGTAAGTTTGAATAAGGTTATAAAACACCACCCATCAAAAGTTGTAACAATACAAGTGGTAAAATAAGAGGTTCATGGAACAAACAAAAACCCCACCTGAGTTCTAGAAGAATAACAAAATGTCACCCGAACACGAGTTTAAGTGAAAAGACTAAGGCAAAAAGGTAGGATGGTTAGAAAAACAAGGGAGATCATGTTTACGTGTAACATAATGCAATGAGAAATTTTAAATGATTTTGTATCCAATGTGCATTTTGTTATTTAGAAAATAAAAAATTTCTTAACTAAATGTTAGTATCATAACTGTTCACATGTGGGTAAAACATAGTAAAATCAATGGGTGGAACAATGGGCATGTTACAAGATGGCTCCCCAACCATGATTAGCCTATGTTTCACTTTGGTCTAAGGGAATGTCAGGAGCCACTCCCATACCCTCTCTAGTTTATTCCTAGGCTCTTGACACTCAACAACGAGTGTGGCATGAAAAATAATGCATAAAGTTCATCTTCATCCAAATTTCCTAACATGTTCCACCAAGTCTATTTAAATAATTTATAAAGTACACTTTAATTCAAATATTCAAATTCATCATATTTCATATAAAATATTCAAATTTTCTCAATATTTAACAATACAAAAAATGAAAAAAATCCTAAAGAATTGATTAAAAATTCTTAAAATTTATTTTTTGCAAGTTCAAAAATTCAAAAATACTCTTTGGCTCTAAATATTCCCAACAACACATTTTTAAGGTAAAATTCACATTTCTATGATTTTAGGAAATTTTTTATCAAAATGACAATACAAAATGGAGTTTTGAAAAAAAAAAACAATAGAACTACTCTAATTATCAAATTGAAAGAGCATTGGGAGTATTTAATACTCCACTAATTACCTACAATCCATTTGAAAGAAAAATAATAATGAACAATCAAGGAGAAATGAAGAACTTACCTCAAATTTTGTAAAATAAACAACTAAAGAGTACTCACAGCACACCACATGAAAGCATGAATCCAATCAAGAGAACACTCCCTTCCCAAATCATATTCCACTACTTCAATTATCACTCAAATCCACCCACAAATTCATTCTTAATCACCAACACAATAATTTAAAGGAGAGAGGGTTTTTTCATGCCCATTTTCTTCAAAAAACCATAATAATTAATAAAGTGCCCTTTTTGCCTATTTACCCTTTTCCTATTTTTCATATTTCTCTACTTTTGATTTACTTTATTTTTCAAAATTTTCCAAATATAAATAAAGCATTCACATTCAATTATTTGAAGTCATTTAAATATATATGATTAAATTGAGCATAAACATACCCCAACCCCAATGAAATCTCTACAATTAAACTAAATACTAACTTATATTTTTATTTTATTTTATTATTATTTTCCCATGTTTTTCCCAAAACACAAATATTTTGATAGATAAGATTTGAATCTTTTTGAGCACAATTATGACATTCCTTATTTAATCTTTTGTAGTCATTAATCAAATATAATTAAATTGAATCTAGACACGCCTTCCCACCCATTGAATATTATAATTAATTAAATAATACTTAACATTATTTCTATTTTTCCCCTTTCCTGAAACACAAAAAATATTTCAAGAATCACTCTAGAAATCATTTAAATTCCTAGAATTTCATTTACAAAAAGCATGAAATTTAAACCATTAATTAAACCAAACATTTACTAGCCATTCATGATACATAGGGATTTTGGAATAATTCCTAACTTGGATCTGGGTTCACATAGGGTCAAATGTGACACATGCCATACTTGATTCAAGTATGATTGAGGAATAGATAATGAGGCCTAATGTGACATCTCCAAATTAACCACTATTCGGAAATAACTTAGATATATGTGGCCAGGTGAAGAAATAACTTTGTACGTATAACCATTCAACGCATGTCAAGGGTACCTTCTTAATGTATATATATAGTTGAAGAACAATATAATCACACAATGGGGTTCAATAGAATAAACCATAAAATAACATCCATACAACTATCATGTAAGTTATTTATTGAATCATCAATACTCAAGATCATATATAATCAACATATATAATGTACATCACTTGACTAAATCATAATGATAAACCAATCATATAAATACATAAATTAAAATAGTCGACATGTTGAGGAACCTCATCTCAAACATGTGGCAGTTCATACACACCATTCAGGACCATAAAACAATCACCTCAAAAATCACAAGGAAATGATGAAGGTGAAACACCAATATTGCAACTACAAGTGAAAAACAGGAGTATCACTACAAGTATCGCAGTCCAACCCAAAAACCCATCTCAAATAAGTAAGAGATGTTTAGCCTCACCCTAAAATACATATCTACAAAGAAAAAGTAAAAAATAAATCAACTAATTCCAATGTAACTTCAACTACAACACCACAATATCTAGGATCATTAAAGAAAAAATGACCAAAATTACTCAACAATAGAAGACTAACTCCAATCATAGAAAGAAATCCCACTACATATTTAGTATAGACTCTAAGAACACCTCATTGTTACATGATTTACATCAAAATAAAATTATATAATTTGAAAATTATTGATGGATCAATACATAAGAAAAAGTATCATGCAAATACTCTAAGTATAGATCCAAGATCTAGTAAGGAATACTTGTACATGTACTCAAAACTATAAGGCTCAAACAAATCATAGATAGACTTTCACTATAAAATATTTCCAAAATCAAGATCTCATCATGTAATCATGAATTATATCTTCAAACTAATATATATATATATATATATATATATATATATATATATAATACATGCATTCCTATAAAATATCTCACTAAAAGTGGTCAAAAGATTCCTAATAAATCATGATTAAGATATCCTAAAAACCTTACAAATCACATGTTTAAGCCAATAGTTCTTCAAATGATTATGCCATATTATATTAAACCACCATGATCACATGTTTAAGCCAATAGTTCTTCAAATGATTATGCCATATTATATTAAACCACCATGACTTAAGGTTCCCAAAACCAATTACTTCTAAATTTGTGACCTTCATAACATCTTCTCAACCATCCATTTGGTGTCTCTCTATTACCCAACATAACAATGCTCAATGATGGACATGATCCCATAAACTGAAACTTGCAACATAATTTTCATAAGTGATTTGTTTCTTCATGTCATATAAATCATTTACAAAAATTAACAGATATGTTTGAAAAAATGACCAAACAATTAGTACCACTAATTTCATGGCAGGTCTCTCTATTGCAAACACTTGACACCTTCAACATCCTACAAATTAATTTTCAATATTTTCATGTAGCATGTAGGTACACAATGTGGTACCCACAACCTTAGTCTCTAGAAATGTGACCCATAATAAATGTTATAGAAGCAAAACCATAATCCATAAAACTTCAAAAAAAGTAAACCATAACATAAAGTCACATATACATCAAAATATATGCAACTTAGGTCTTCCAAACACACACATTCCCAAAAATGCAGATTCAAGTCACAATTGATAATAGGGAATACACCATATGTTTGAGAAAACATGTATATTCTTTTTTCGTGGAGAAAAAGTCAAATATAAAACACCCTTATATCTAGGATTTCATAGAGCCATAATGAAAAAAGCCACATAATATGAATAAATGAGTAATGAACAATCCTTCAACCATATTCAAAGTGTGCATGTAAATTTATAATTTTTTTCTTTTGATAATCATAAAAAAATAATTTTTAAATAACAATCTTCCACACATCTATAAAAAATATACATAGTTTAAATATAAAAGATTAAACATATTTATTTATTAGAAACACATTTCTTTTATTTACAAGTAAGCCATACATAACTACCATGCAAATATAATTCTTTGAGACTTGAAACAATTCCAAAAATCGACAAGTTTTGATCATGTTATTCACATTCTTATTGATAAAAATCATAAATCTATAACATATAGATACAACACACCATGATTTTATAAAAGATAATTATATGCATTATAAGAGGGTTGGGGAATAAACATGAAGTGCTTTCTCATGTAAATAGGGGCTAAAGATAAAATCCAACATAATTTTTTTAAATAGCTACTAACACATCTAGTACTTTCAAATGTAACTAGTGGTTTAAAAAATGCCCCCAACATAAGCACTTTCCAATTATATAAAAGCATAAGATCAAATCTCTCCATAACCTTAAAATGTGATCAAGGGGTTATCCCATGTATCAAAACAAAGGTTTGAAGTCACCTTATGACCAAGTCCAACAATGTGAGGGTAAAATCTAAGGAAAATTGTGACATTATCTATTATCTACTAATCATGATCAACAAGAAAATCCTCCATCTTGAGCTTCCAAAGGTTAGCATTTATTCCATTAAATCATTCAAATTTTACAAGTGCTTATCATATATGTCCCTAAAATATAAAATTATCAATTAAAATTCCACATGTGAAAGGATTGATACAACTTATATAAGGTGTGCCCTCTTATAGCCCAAAACCAAACATTCATACAAAAAATAAGAAAATAAGAAATAATTTTGTACTTAATCCTTTGAGAAGAGTGTTACATGTTATCTAATATCTAAAAATATTAGTATTATTTTGACATAGTAATAACAATAAAGAAAAGAAGATAAATAGTGAGAGGAATATTAGAAGTAACTATAAAATATAGTGACATTGATATAACCTTGGAAACCCTTGTAAATAGAAAAAACTAACCTCTAAAACACCAATACAATTTTGTTATCAACAATTATATATTACAATACAATATTAGGCATCAAGCCTCAAATAAGATTAACAATTTGAAATTGAATTAATTTTGGCATCATAGCTTTGCATAAAATTTGACATAATATCTCCATCTCAAGCCTTCAATATAGAGGCCAATGACATACAAAAAAAAAAATTGTTTCTTAAAATTATAGGCTAAAACTGACACACTAAAGACTTGAAGAGGTGGTGTTTATTCAACCCATACACTCCACCTTCAAGTGTAAATCTACAAGAAGAATGTAACTCCCAAATAATTTTATTGATTTCTAAGATCAAGTAGGGTTGAAGTAAGTTTAAAACATTTTATATAAGAATTTTTATCTTAAAAATGTTATAAATAATTGTTCAAAGATTCTTATCACATTACATCTGCACCCAATCCTAATTACTTATAATTATTATAAGACCTAAATGACAAATATGAAATCTCAAGATTTCACAAAGTAGAATTATATATTCTATATAAACATATGATTTATAAATTATAACTATTCATTAGCTAAACTAAACATAAAATTTGTAAATTTTACAATACCTAATCCCTCAATCATAAAATTAAGATGATTCCATAAAATCCCCATTATAGAAAATGTTAAACTAGTTCTCTAGTCAACTAAGACCCATTTGATATAATAGAAATAAATATTGAAAAATAAAGCCTAAGATTCTACCCTATCAAAAAGTAATCTAGCTGAATAAAGGAATATTATATATTTATTTGTTTTTTTGCTGAACCAATTGGTAACACAAGAGTATATTTTTAAAGAGTCCATATTAAATAACCAGAATAGGTTAACCATTATTTAGCATACGAGATTGTAGAGTAATAAATTTGATACTAGGTTATAAACATCAGACATTATCGTTGTACTATGATAGGCAAGACTTAGATACCTAAAGTTCTTTTGATTAATTAAATAATTGTGGCATGCTTATATTATCAGAATTAAGAAATTGTCTATGTCAATGTCATCTCATCAAGAAATTGGATGCTTAAGTTGATTGTAATGGTAAGGGGTAGAATATTGTATTTAAAAAGTTCCTTTATTTTTATTGAAGTGAGGATGATCGAGTCATTGCTTTCATTTATTATGTGTACTCGAATATGTATGTGAAAACCAGATTGGATCAAATATATTCCATACTAGTTGTTAATACATCATAATAAGTTAATCTCACTAGATTAGGGGGATTGAATGGTGTAACTTAATTGGATGGGAATCTCTTGGGTTCCTTATATGCATAAATATATTATTAGTTTATATTATTATTTTGAACATATTATATTTTTTTTAACATTGAGAAGATATTAATGATTTAGTGTAATGACAAGTTATTTAAATTATATCAAAGGTATATGAAATGTAAAGTATTGGGTGTCATTTGTTTTATCTGTGTTATGTAAAAATAATAATGTCATGTGTATTATATTTATTTTTAAATTTCCAATATGAATAAATCTTATTAAATGAATATTCTAGTTTTGTCACTACTATCTATTCTAATAAATTATAGAAATTGTGTCATTGAGATTATTCTTTATTGTGGTTCAATTGAACATTATCAAAATATATCTGAATGATGTATTTATAGTTCATTGGATTTTTTTAAGGGGACAATATGAGGATCATGTATGAATTGATGAATGTTGAATAAGTAGAATTTTCATTTGATGATTTGTAGATTAGATAAATATTAAGAATTGTTGTTTATGATTTTAGATTTTAAATCTTGTTAGAATGAGGTTGAATTAATGTAAAATTTTACAAAAAATAATAATTTGTGAATCACTAGGTTATAGATAAAGTGGTTGGTGTGTAGGCATTAAACTATGAAATTTGTGTCAATTTTCATGAGTGAAAAAATATTATTGATAATCTAGTAATTTTTTAAAAAATGTCCAAATTGGTGTAAGAATCACTAGTGCAGTTATTTTTAAATATCTCATAATTAGAATATAAATTTTCCATAGATCAAACATAATAAGGAATGTGAAGGGTTATATCAATTCTACACATCTTACAATTGGTGCAAAGCATATTTTACATCCTGTAGAGATATTGAAGATATTTAATAAACTATTACACATTATCTAGGGCTTAACTCTATTATTACCTTCATGTTATACTCAAGTTCAAATAAATTATCTCTATAAAGAAAGGTTTTGGGGATAACAAACATTGTTGAATTTTCTACAAGCTTGTGATAATTTTGAAGGATTTGTTTGGCTCTTTTCCAAGTTACTATAAATTATTTAATTGATTTATACATAATATAATTATTAAATAAATTATCTTATTTTGGTTTTCATCATTTTAATATTTTCATTGGTAACTATTATGTTTACACTATTAGAGTGCAGTTAACACTGAGAGGGGGGAGGGGGTTAATTAGTGTTAACAAACTAAACAATAATTTTTAAATCTTAACAAAAATCAGATTATGTATGAACCTATGCTATAAAAATGAAATGAACATATAATGAACAAACACATTTAAAAGATTGACATAGAGTTTGTCTTGAGTGGAAACCCTCCTAGGGAATAAAACCACTCGAACTTGGCCTCACTAGCCTTATCAAAAAAATATTCTTTGTACAAAGCCTCATTGGTTGATTTGTCTCACCGACAATAGTGCTATCTCATTGATAGTCTTATGAAAATGTACAAATATGAAGCAATTTAAATACATAGTTGATCTTTGTTTCACAAATTACATACTCTGTTCCATCATGACTTCGTAATCAGAGTTACAATGTTCCAGATTAGAAAACCAATATATATTGTCTTTTCTAAAAGATATATTTTGTGTTTTTCAAAAACATTTCTTCAATCTCTTTGAATGAGCATTGCAAATCATTTTATATGATCTCTATTTTCAAACAAAAAATATGTTTGAAACCTATATCAACAACCTCTTTATGAAACTAGATCTGTAACCGCCTTGTGTTAGATGAAGGATTACATTATTTACAAAGCTCAACCAAAACCTTTTGAAACCAAAAAAAAAAACTGACACAAACAAATAATTGATAAAAAAAACCAGCCACATAATCTAGAGAGTGGACAAACTAACCCCATCACATTAACATAGCCAAACCCATAAATAACAAGGGGTTTTATATAACTCAAGAAAATGGAGACAAACCCTTTACAACATATTTGTTTTCCAATAAACCTGAATATAGGATTTTATTTAATACAAGAAACAATTAAAAACATATACAACAAGTTCTCCTTCAACAAGCCCAAATGGAGTTTTCAAACAAATATTTACTCATCAATATTATAAAAGCACATTTTAACAACTGCATAACCTAACCTTACGACAGAGAAAAAAAAAGCAGCTTTCACTGAACACTAACAGCCATAAAGTATAAAAACAGAAACCCAATCCTTGCAGTCGTATCTTCCAGATAAAAAAACAATTACTAATAGAGTATTCAAAACTTACTCTCATGCACATTGATTCTCAAAAAATACTCAGTAAAGCAAAAACAATGGAGAGGACTACACTTGGGTCGACGGTAGAAGACACCAAAAACCATTTCAACCACTACTTGCCCACTCGACTGATGCCTTAGATAGGTTCTTCTTTACAACCATGCCATGATTAGGGTAAGTAAAAATCATCAAATGAAATGAAACAATTGTCGATGCTTATCCAAGACTTTCAAAGTCTTTTTCAAAACTAGCATAATGATTTTCATATCCGCACATTTTGATGGGAAAGAATTCCCAAATAATGATCATCGACAACTCTTTTTTTCAATCATAAATTTTTGAATAAAAAAATTTGCCACCCTTTTGCTTTAAATATTTCTTCACGATGATGGTGCTTTGTAAGAATCATTTAGTGTGTCAATATGCCACTCTTTGAAAATAATTTTCTAGTCACAATAATTTCAAGTTAAATTTTGGAGAACCATATTACTTTGTGAAAAAATGTAGCAAAGCCCTTTTTTTTTGTTTGAAGAGGCCTTTAGAATATAGCCTTTATCACTGCACTTTATCAAAGGCACCAATAGAGATGCAAATGAACTTTATGATACTAAACTGAGCATAGGACAGTCTGGCTATATCACCACATAATTATGCCAAATACAGATGAAGATGCTAAATTGAATCAACATGGATATATAAACTCATGCAAAACTAAAAGAAATCACCATGTGCACAACTTGCAACCTCAACCTTAGTGTATTAACATTAATGCCAAACGAGACTAAGGGACAACATACACTCGTTATCAACTGTTCTCTTTTAAATGAAGCTATGTAAAATTTATAAAAATTCCACACTAACCTTATGATAAAATAATGCATTTAGAAACACATATAACTACTAAACTAAAAGATTTGTTCCTTATGAGAATTGAAACAATCACCCATTTATAATCTTGGATCTTAAAAAGCTACTAAATAGTGTCAACATGCAATATTTGGCTCAACCAAACTTTCTTATTAACACTATCCCTCATAATCTCCATCCATAATATAAAATTAGTAATTAAAATAAAAATCATGTCATAGTAAAATTTGATGTAGGAGCATCCAATGGTGTAAGGGCAATCTTGCATCACCCAAAAATAGTTAAATTTCAATTTTCTTTGTTTTTAATTGTTTTTACATTTTTGGATACCCTTTTCATCATAATGAAATTCCCAATTTATGGTTTTTATTTCTATTCCTGGGTTGAAAGATATTGCAGTTTTAGTTTCCTAGAATTGCACCTAAAAATATTTCGAAGTTAGATTTGAGGCACTTAGAGTTTCCTCGATCAGCCCCAAAACTTGCAAAATCAGCATAGAAATTTTAATCATGTTATTGACTTTGAGACCTTTCCAACGGTTCAAATGGTTCACGAATTGGAGTCATGGATCAAAAGTTATGGCCCCGGGAAGTTGGTGCACTTTCTAGAAGATACAATTGCAAATGTTCTTTTGAAATTTGAACTTCAAGTTGTAATTTTTGGGCCAAACTGCCTAAACTCAAATTTGAATGTTGTTTTGGCTCCAAAACTAAAGAGGAGCTCTATTTATGGGCAGGTTTCTAATTTTTGGGTAACTTTTTGGGGACAAGCTCGCATATTGTGAAAGGGTGATTCTGTAGCTTTCTATAACTTGGGGATTTGAGATCCTCTGCATGTAAGAAGCTCCATTTTCTGAATAATTAAATTATTCTCTTGTTTGTGGGCTATTTTCTAAGTCTCAGGTTGTGCCCTCATCAAATGGTATCAGAGCGGGTTTTCTTGAGTGTGTGGACAAATCACCGATCGTGAGGCAGTTCGCACCAGGACTATGGTTGTGGGTCGAGGTCAAAAAAGATGCCTCCAAGAGTGATGCCTGGTAGGTGTGGTGGTGCCAGAGGTGGTCGAGGTGGCAGAAATGTTGGTGGAAGAGATGCACTGGTAGCCCTCCAAAGACAGATTGATGCATTACAAGAGTAGTTGAGAAGAGGGTTAAACCTGAGGGAGGAAAGTGAGGATGAAGGAGAGGAAGAAGGTTAAAATGTAGAAGAGGAAGAAGAAGCAATTGATCAAGACCAAATATAGCTAATAAGGGCCATTTCAAAGATCGGGAAAAGACCCAGAGCAAAAGTCCCCAGTTATTCTAGAAGTCTAAACTCGGAAGAGTTGATCGACTGGATCAATGAGCTAGAAGAATATTTTGAGTATGAGGAAATAGAGGACCCAAATCGGGTTAAGTTTGCAAAAATGAAGCTGAAGAGCCATTCCAGTATTTGGTGGAAAGAGGTCCAGTTGGAAAGAAATCAAAGAGGAAAAGGAAATATCACCAAATGGGATCTCATGGTAGAGAAACTGAAGAAGCAGTTCATACAAATGGACTACGAGTTAGATCTGTTGAAGAAATTGCAAGGGTTAAAGCAAGGAAGTAGATCTATGAAAGAATATACTGAAGATTTTCACAAGATAATCATCAGAACGGGCCACACAGAGGCCAATAAGGAGAAGGTAGCTCGATATCTTAATGGGTTACAACCAAGCATTTAGGAGGAGTTAAGCCTAGTCAGAATGACCACCATTGAGGATGTGTATCAGTTTTCTCTAAAGGTAGAAGAGAAGCTAAACAAAAGATTTGATGGCAAGCAAAAAGGACGAGGAGGTCAAAGTGGAAGGGGCAGTGGAAGGCCTTCAGGAAGCCAAAATGATGATGAAAAGAAAAGTGAAGATGCGGGTACCAACCGAAGCCAAAGGAATGACAACTTCTACTACCCTCGTGATTAAAATAGTGGTGATCAAAGAGGTAGAGGATGAGGGAGATATGGACAAGGATCTAGAAGAGGTGGTTTCAAAGTAACATGTTTCAAATGTGGTGAAGAGAGGCATCGAGCCGATGAATGTCCACAACACCAAAGAAGGGTAGACAAAAGGCCAGAAGGTTGTGGAAGGGTTGCTCATGCAAATGAGGAGGCCCAATCTGAACATTCAAATGATGCTGAAAGGGGAGAAGTCCTAGTGATTAGGAGAGCCCTGGTGACTGAGGAAAAGGAACTAGAACAGAGGAAGAATTTGTTTCGCACAAGGTGCAAGTGTGAAGGAAAATGTTGTGATGTCATTATTGATGGTGGGAGCATCGATAATCTGGTGTTAGAAGAGATGGTCACAAAGTTGAAGCTGAAGAAGAAAAGGCACCCACATCTGTATCAGATTGCGTAGTTGCAGAAAGACCACAAAGTTTTGGTCAATGAGCAGTGCCTAGTAAAGTTCAAGATTAGGAGCTACCATGATGACGCACTCTGTGATATTATCCCCATGGATGCATGTCACATGTTGTTGGGGAGGTCGTGGCAGTTTGATAGGCAAGCTATACATGATGGCCATGCAAACACTTATTCCTTGACAAAGGATGGGGTTCATCACAAGTTGAAACCCCTGAAGGAGACCGAAGAGAAGGTATGCAGTAGTGCTAGAATTTGTTATGTAGATGGAAGAAAAAATTTAGAAGGTATGAAGCATAAGCGTGTGTGTTATTCATTGATTCTTAGAGTGAGTAAGGAGGATAGTGAGAAGGCTCCAGAAGAAGTTTCTGGGATGTTGGATGAGTTTCGGATATTGTTTTTGATAATGTACCGAGGGTTTACCACCAATAAGGAAGATCAGTCATCAGTTGACTTGATTCCTGGAGCCAGTTTCCAAATAAGGCAGCTCATAGAATGACTCCAGCAGAAAATCAGGAGTTGAACATACAAGTTCAAGAGTTGTTGAGAAAGGGTTTGATATGGGAGAGTTTGAGTCCATATGCAGTACCTACAGTACTAGCACCAAAGAAGGATGGGAAGTGGAGGATGTGTATAGATTCCTGAGCCATAAACAAGATAACAATCAAGTATAGATTTCCCCTACCAAGGATGGATGACCTGATGGACTGTTTGAGTGGAGCTCAGTACTTCACAAAGATTGATCTGAAGAGTGGATATCACCAGATCTGGATTTGAGAGGGAGATGAATGGAAGGCTGCCTTCAAGACCAAAGAGGGCCTGTACGAGTGGTTAGTCATGCCTTTTGGGCTAACCAATGCACCGAGCACATTCATATGGCTCATGAACGAGGTACTAAAAGAATTTATGGGAAGTTTTGATATTGTGTATTTAGATGATATTTTTATTTT